>VXAV01009477.1:58886-71084 GCA_013399715.1 Alectura lathami | reverse complement strand
GCTCCCTGCTGCGGGGCTGGGAGGTGGCACAGCTGCTGCCCACGGAGGGGGTGGAGACTGAGCGCGGAGGGGTGGGTTTTCAGAATGCTGAGCTCATTATAAGGTACCGCATGCTGACGTGTTTAGATATATGTGTAAATATGTATGTGCTTCGTGTAGATTTATTTACACAGGGAGCATACATTACATGTTAACAGATGCATATTACTACAGTTACTGCTACCTCAAGTCCAGCCCCTCCCTGTGGACGGATGGGGTGGTGTTTGTTTCTCTCTCTCTCTTTTTTTTTTTTTTTTTTTTAAGTCTTCCTTGTAGTTTAGCCAGAGCCAAATGCAATTGAAAAGCTCAGAGTTTCCTGCCTGGAAAAAACTTAAGGCCCATCAACTTGTCCAGTAAAATAATTGTTTAAAAAAATACTCTTTCCTAACACAAAGTTTCCCTTGGAAATTCCAGCCCATGTCACCGAGTGTTCTGGTGAAACCCAGCAGTTACCAGCCTGGGTCAGACTGCAGATGCACAAACAGTACCCGAAGGGGGGCTGTAGGAAAGAAGGGGACAGACTCCAGCAGGGTCTGTTGTGACAGGGCATGGGGAAATGGTTTCAAATTGAGGGAGGGGAGATTTAGACTCAATGTAAGGGAAAAGTTCTTTAGACTAAGCGTGGTGAAGCAGTGGCACAGGGTGCCCAGAGAGGTGGTGGCTGCCCCCTGTCATTCAGGGTCAGACTGGACGGGCTCTGAGCACCCTGAGCCAGCTGTGGGTGTCCCTGTGCCCTGCAGGGAGTGGGGCTGGGCAGCCTTTAAAGGTCCCCTCCAACTCCAACCATTCTGCAATTGTGTTGCTAAATATTACATGCACAGGGAGTATGTGTCCACTAGATGACCCTCCACTGTGAGGAGGGGATTTCAGATGTGTAGAACCCTGGGATATCCCGAGTTGGAAGGGGCCCACAAGGATCACCGAGTCCAACCCCTGTCCCCACACAGCCCCACCCAACCCCAAACCCTGTCCCTGAGGGAAGTGTCCAAACGCTCCTTGGGGCCGTGCCCACTGCCCTGGGGAGCCTGTTCCATGCCCACCACCCCCTGGGGCAGAACCTTTCCCTAACCCCCAGCCTGACCCTCCCCTGACACAGCTCCGTGCAGTGCCCTCGGGCCCTGTCACTGTCCCCAGAGAGCAGAGCTCAGCGCCTGCCCCTCCGCTGCCCTGGGAGGGAGCTGTGGGCGGCCATGAGGCCTCCCCTCGGCCTCCTCTCCCCTGGGCCCAACAAACCAAGGCACTAAGCTCTTTCTAAACACCTTTTTGCTGCCACCCTTCCCCCCTCAGACCAAGCACCCACCCCGCTCCCGCCCCGTACCTGACGGCATCCACCAGGCGCCGCGCGACGCCCCTCCTGCGCGCAGGGCCCAGCACCCAGATCCTGCTGACGCCGCACACGGCGGGCTGCGGCTCGGCGGAGCAGCGCCAGGCACGGTGCTGCTGCAGGAGGTCCTGCCCGGGGTGCTGCACGGCTGCGGGCTCAGCCAGCACCCTGAAAGCCTGCAGGGAAAAGCAGAGGTGCTGAGCTGCTCCTTCCGGAGGAGAGAGAGGTCCTGCAAGCCCAGCGTTGCCTCCCCTTGCAGCCCGTTATCAGCCTGCAGCTTCCTCCCTCCCCACACAATTAGCAGGTACCTGGTTGATTGATTCAGCCACCAGGCACCCGACAATCATCTTCTCACTGGACACAAACAGGTAGGTTTTAGTCTTGGCTGGGCAGCTCAGGGCAACTTGCTTGAAGCCCAGTTCGTTATCGACGATCTCTCGCACATCTTCTGCCTAAAACAAAACAGGGGACGCGTTAGGTACCAGCATTCTGCAGCCTGTCAGAAAGGGACCCACTTCCCCCAAACAATCCTGTCAGCCTTCACGAAGCAGCCCCAAAATGCTTTGCAACTTCACCTGCCAGCAGCAGTCCTCACTGGGTGTGCAGCTAGTCCAGCAGATTTTGTGGTGGTTTCACCAAAAGAGCATGCTCGTCAGAAGCAGCCTTTAAACAAGGGGGCTGCCCGATTTAATGAGAGCCCACTAATTGCTTCCCCTAATTGCATAGATAACATGGAAGAGCAGCCTCTCACTGGCACCTTCACAGAATCACAGCATGGTTGGGTTGGAAGGGACCCCACAGCCCCCACAGCCCCAACCCCTGCTGGGGGCTGACTGCCACCACCCAGCTCAGGCTGCCCAGGGCCCACCCAGCTTGGCCCTGAGCACCCCCAGGGATGGGGCACCCCCAGCTGTTCTGTCTTCCTCTCACCCCAGCCTCAGACCACCTTACGTCGGACAGTCCAGAACAAGGCCTTCAGCACAGGGAGCGGGGTTAGGACACGCGACCCCACCCTGCTCCCCTGTCTGCCCCACGCATGCCAGATGACGCCTGGCTGTGTGAACTGAGGCAGCTCAGGGCCCTGAGCCATGAGAATGTTCATCCCCAGCGCAAACCCCAAAGGAAACAAACACATACCTTCTTGACCGCGTACTTCGGGTCATCTGGAAGAATCAACACGATTTTCCCATCCCAGAACTCTGCCACAACCCGCTCTTTCTTCCAACCCTGCCACAGAGTGGGGGGGGGGGAAACAAGTAAGCGGTTTAGCAAGAGAGAGGAAGTGATTCAGGGAGGACTCAGTTTCCAGGCATCAAGTCACATCCATCAACCTGATGCACACAGCTGCTGGCACTGCATGCAGCTTCCCCCTGACGCTCCCCTTTGGCTGACAAAACATTTGCCTGCAGCCGCCTGGGTTTGCTACCTGGGTGACACGGCCTTACCATGTATCTGAGGCCCTCGAGGAACCTCTCGTGGTGCTGGAGGTGCTGGGCTTCGTCCTCGGGGCTGGCGGCAGTGTAGATCATGCCGCAGGACTTGCAGACAACGGTGCCAAAGTGCTTCTGACCTGCGTCCTGGTGAGGAACAGAATGACACACGCTCAGGAGCAGGTTTAAGGAATGAGGTTGAGAGTTGGTTATAGCAACGAGATCAGATTAAAATCGTGGGTTTCGTTTGAGTTTGGGGGGGGGCACATGCTTTTGCTTGTTTGCAGAATGTTTAAGGCTATGTAGCTTTAAGCTTCATAGCCAAGGTCAAAGAATACAAAGAATGCATTCTTTGGAAGGAGCCTTGAAACGGACGGATCAGCAATATTCAGAGCAAGCAATGTAAAAGACACCACGAAACCAAAGGAAAACCATACCGCCCGCCTTTTTGGCAGTTACCTAAAAAAAAATAAAGGCTTCCCATGCTGTGTCAGAAGCACGTTGTTCTCCAGGTAGTGACATGAGCTGGACCTCCATTTGTTGAGGACTTGTTTCATTTCCCTGCACTGGCTGATCCTGCAGCAGCTGCTTTCCCCTCCCTGTGTGGAGTGTCCCACCCCAGCGTGGGTGTCCCACCTGCTGTCTGTTCCCCATGCAGGCATGTCTTGGCTGGGCTGGAGCTCGTGGCCCAGCAGCCAGCCACGGCCAGGGGAGCAATGGGCTGCAGCTGTCCCTCAGCTGGGTTTCCCTCTTAAAACACTCCAAAATTTGAGTCTGCCAGTCCTCAGATCTGACAGAAGGTGCCAGAAGGGGCAGAGCAGCAGGAAGACAGGGGTGGGGAGCAGAGCCGAGCTCGGCCCTCGCTCACACAGCTCCATGCTGCCTGTGCCGAGGCCTGGCTCCGCTCAGAGGTGGGAGAGGGAAATTCTCCATTTTTTTTTTTTGTTTGTTTGTTTACTATGATATTCCATGAATCTCTTGAATTCTTGAAAGGTAGCAGAGGTGTCAGTCCCAGGGAAACCATAACGATGCTTTTCCCACCCACTGCTGCTGCTCAGTGGTAAGCCCACAAATCGCTGCCCCGTTCCAGCGGTCACAGCCTGGTTTGTTTGAGGTTTACACATGAGGAAATCTGCTCCTCGGCTGGCCCCAGGACGTGCCTCGTTTCCTCACCACCCCAAGGACCCAGCGTGCCCCTTACAATGATCATCTGATCTCCGGAGCCCTTGCAGCGCTCCTTTGTCCTCTTGCTCCTCTGCACGCTGGGGGGCGTTTTCCCAGGTGGGCTCAGTTCATCCAGCGCCGCCTGCATCCTGAAAATCAGGGCAGAGATGTCAGACACTGCACACAACGGTTAACTTGGCACAGGTTGCGACTGTTATTACTGAGCACCCCAAAACTGAGGCAGATACAGCAAAGCTGTAGTGCCAGGGAGCGAGGGGTGCTCCAGGCAGCACCGCAGCTGCACGGCAGCTCAGAAAGTCGTGGTTAAGCTCCCCTCTCGCCTCCACAGCGCCCTGTTTCCAGGATACTGCCGCTCCACAGTCCCTCTTCATCTGGCACACGACAAGCTTCCAAAACTGCACCTCCCTCCCTGGGGTAAAGCACCCCAAAGGCACAGTCCTGCAGAGCACTGCCACGAAGCCTCGAGGTGCTCGGGGCACCTGACGTGAGCTGGATTTCTGCACAGAGGCAAGGACGAGGCTCCTGTTCTGCCAGCTCAGTGGGAGAAGCACCAGCTGAGGTCATCTTACACAGCTTCAGGTGTTCCTGCGCTGGGAGGAAAGCTGCCTGCAAAGCGCACACAGCATCAGCAACGCTCTGACCCCTCAAGGAGAATAAAAAGGAAGGAAAGGACTGAGCTGCAGCTACCTAGAGCATGTCAGGCAGGTTTTGTCTAGGGGCAGGCCAGGCCGAGAGCCGCTGCACAAAGAGGGGAGCACACTGAGGCGAGGCCAGGAGGAATTTTTCTTGTGAGTGGTGGTGCAGAGATGGAGACTTCCCGTTAATTTCTCAGCTCATGGCATGGGCTTGGGTTACAGGAAATGAACGCTGGTAGAATTGTTAGTAGCTGCACAGTTTCCCTGACCTTACTCTTAGAATTCCATCACATGGCATTTCTGAAGCAAGCTGAGAAGTGGGAGATGGTAACTGTTAGGCAGTGAGCCTTAAGGTGGAACTAATCCAGAGATGCACCGGAGAATTTTACAGCTGGAGATGCGAAGGAGGATTCCCAGAGCAGAAACTTCACACAGGAAAAGCCTGTGCTCGTTGCAGCCCCAGGGCTGCTCTGCAGCTCACCACAGCCACCAGGGTCTGCACATCCCAGGGGCCCGCCTGTACCACGGAAGGGATGTGAAGGCAGCAAAGCAAAGACTGCTGTCAGATCTTGCTTTCAACACTTCTCTGTGGCTTACAGTAGCGCAACGAGTTTGGGAAGGTTTAGTTTGGCTCATTTGAAAATAATTTCATCTATTTTTTTCTTTTGTGTGTGTGTGTGTGTGTGTGTTAATGTTCACAATAAAACATTCTGAGCCTGGTTTATTGTGAACAAAACATGCCAAGAAGCTGATTCAATGTGGGAGAGGGGCTGGTGGCTATGGGAAAACAAATCTTGTTCCGTTAGAAGTCTCAGTGTGGCAGAAAGTAATTAAAGAAAGAAGCTAATGAGAAGCATGGACATCAGCTGGCACAATCCCACCTCAGAGCACAGTGGGAGGCACGGGGGCTGGAAGGAATTTAGCATGGAGCTCACGCCTCTTACAGAAGCCAAGAGCAAACTTCCCATGCTCGTGCTCTGTGACAGCATAGTGAGCACCCAGCACTGCCCAGCAGAGCTCTGGGAGACCCCGCTCGGATGAGGGTGGGGAAGTGGAATCACAGAATGGTTCGGGTTGGAAGGGACCGTAAGGATCACCTGGTTCCAACCCTGTGCTGTGGGCAGGGACACCTCCCACTAGACCAGGTTGTCTGCACACGCACGACTGCTGCGCCAGCCTTGGCGATGAACACATCCCAGAGCAGTCCCCCTTGTCCTAATAACATCACCATTAACAGCAGGGAAGAGGAAAGCCACGATTTCCCCCTCAGCTCAAGAACTGAAGCCTGGCAGCTCAGTAACATGCACAACTCCAGCAGAAAAATGTGCTCTGGAGAAGGAGCAAAGGTGCATTTCCTTACCTTCAGGCCAGCAGCTAATGCAATACTGATGTTTCATCTTCCCCGACAGGGAAAACTCCCCAAACTTACCGGGATTATTTCTCTTGTGTACTGCACTAAGCCAGAAAGCACAGCTACTGCTTTCAGGATGAGCTTATCTGTATTTTAACAATTATCTCTAGCTATGACACTTGTGGTCGCTCATGGAGACAGTCAGCAAAGCTGAACATACCTTTTCTTGCTGGTAGGGGTTGCGCTGAATATGGGGTAGACAACAGCATTTGAAGGTCCTGGAAAAGGGAAGTCGTTGTGGTTTAGAGTCAGTTTTAGCTGCAGAACGTGGGAAGAGAAATTCTAGCACCAGTGAGACTTCAGAAGGACACACAGCAGTGGAGCTGAGCACTTCCTAGCAATGCAGGATCTTAGAGGGCCCAGCAGGTGAATAATGGCAGGGCATTCTGGGAAGGGGATGGCAGCAGCTTTTAAATAGGTGGAGAAAACAGTAGCAGGAGTCCTTGGGTAGAAGGGTGGAGAGGAAAGAAAGCAACGTGACAAAGCTGGGCACAGAGAGGAGGCACAGCACAGAAATGGTGGCCACCAAGAAACGGACTTCACCAATTCCAAAATGGGAGAAATGAGTTCCCATGAGTAAAAGTCTAAAGGAGGGGTAAAAAAAAAAAAAACACAACAACCCCACAGAATACACAAAGAGCAGGTGTGCAAGCAGAAGGGGAGGAGGAGGAGGCACACATGGCTGACTCAGGAGGTCTGCACTCCCCGGAAGTGCATGGGATGACAGCGGGGACAGAAGGCGATGGGGAAGGCATGCCAGGCGCGTGGAGGGCTGAAACAAAATGATCTCTACCTGGAAAGCCACACAGCCAAGAAAGCATTCAGTGATAGCAAGAAAAAGGCCCAGAAGTGTCTGCTGGTGGGTGAGGAAACAAGAAAACCACAAGACAAACTGTGAGAGAACACGTTGTGTGTTTTTAGCTCAGTCAGCAGCGAACTGTGAGACTGTGAGCAGATCTCACACTGAAGCAATACTTTCCTTTTACAGTCTTCTTATTCCCAAGAGAAATGTCTCAAAATTAATAGATAATTGCTGAAAATCCCCCTGTACTAGGAGGGAAACTTGGTCTAAGTAAACCTACCATAAAAAGAGGGTCAAAATAGACTGGGGAAAAAAAAATAATATTCAAATCATTATTGTTAACAATTCACTGCCAAGAGAAGCACAGAGTGGAGCTTCCCTGGTCACCATCGGGAGTAAGCAGTGCTGGATGTGCCTCACTGCAGGTCTTCACCAGCAGATGGGCAATGGAAGAGCTGAGTTTGAAAAGCATGGTTCTCTTGGAAAGGGTTGGGAGAAAACAGTGGAATAAGGGTGAAGGGAGACCACTCATCAACAAGCAGGGAAAAACTAGAGAGAGGGATCAAAGCAGGGGCAAAGCAGCGTTGTGAGAGGTTTCAAGAACCCCTTCCACCCAGAGTAACAGAGTCAGAGTGAGGCAGGTTGAGTTCAGCTCACCTTCCTTGCTGCCTTTACGTGGGGACTGGCTTGAAGGAACGTAATCATCTGACCCACAGCTCGGGGAAGAGCTGACGGCATCATCATCCTGCAAATGAAGACAGTTTTTAAGGCAAAAAGAAATCTCCCCAGTACTCAGACAGCAGTTACGGGACCACGTGTGGTCAGCGTGGCAGGCTGGGACCCTTCTCCATTCTCTGCTCACAGCTCATGGAAACCTCCTGAAGGCATTCCGTTAAAACCAACGTCTGCCAAAATGTTTTGTTTTTTTTTTTTGCCTTAATCTCTGCCTTTTTCATATATGACCACATTATTTCCCATCTCCTCTGGAACCCTAGGTAAATTTTTTTTTTTTTACTGTGTGTGCAAGATTATCTTGCATAAGCTAACATTTTTGTTCTGTTGATGCTGGGCGGTAAAAACATAGTGACCATCAAGGCAGGTGTGGTAGTGCTCCAGTGGCCGTCCCCAGTTCCAGAGAATTGCCAGAGTGCAGCAATGAAAACGTGACATCAAACTTTCAGCTCAAGCACCAGGAGTGCATCCCCTGCTACAGCAGAAGGGGAGAAATGCTTCTGTCACTAAAAAGTTACGGATCCTCAACAGAAACCAGCTCAGAAAACATCTCCCATTATTTCCCTGGCTGGGGAAAAGCAGAAAAAAAAAATAAAAAGACTTTGAAGAGCACAAGAGCAGAACTCTGCATTCCTCCTCCATCCAGTTTTGAGCGGGCAGCACTCTGCAGACGGCTGACCTCGGGGCAACGTGCAGGATGCAAGCTCACAGCTGCTCCCCAAACTCAGCAAGGTCAGACCCAGCAGTTGTTGCATTTTGTAAAATGAGAAGGGGAAAAAAAGTGCATTTAAATGGTTCTTTGTCAGCTGTGCCCTTTGCCACACAGGATACAGGCCAGCCTAACTCAGCACCTCGTGGTGACGGCGGGATGGTGGCAGGGTGCTGCAGGCTCGCCCCCACTCCAAGCCTTCAGAAGGGATCTGAACACGGGGCAGGCCCCGGTGACACCCCCACTTACCCCATCCTCTGCATCACTGTCTGCTGCAGCTGGAGGCTTGGGGGGGCAGAAGGGGACGGCAGAGGAGCTGCTGCCACTTCTCTGCAGAGACGTTTCCCCTTCGCCTGCTGCACTCCTCTCTCGATTTACGCCGCTTGGAAGGTCCTCCCTGTTCTCCTTTTCCTTCTTCTGAGGCACAGCACCCACCCCCAGACCCCTGTCTGCAGCAGCTGAAGGAGACGTGGTGGCTGTCGCCAGTTTCTTTTCACGCAGAGCCCCGGGGGGGGCTTGGGGGGGCTTGGGCTCTGCAGGTGGTTTCTTGGAGTGCGATTTCCTCCTGGCAGCAAAGAACGCTGCTCCTGCCTGGAGCTTCAGGGCTGGCTTCACCGTCATGCTGAGCACCCTGAAGGGGGAATCCATCTTCTTCTTAATCAGGCAAGGAGCATTCTCTTTCCCCACGCTGGGTTTCCCAGGGGGTACGTCTGCCTTTACCTTCTTCAGTGTTTTGGGGACAGCTTTGCCACGCTTGGGGTTGGCCGCAGGCCTGGTTGGCTTCGAGCTGGTGCTCCTGACGCTGACATTCACCTTCTCGGTCCTGCTGACAGCTGGGGGGCTCTCATCACCGCTCCTCTCCCCAAAAGAGAGGTTCTCCCTCAGCTGTTTCCTCTCTACAGGACTCAGGTATCGCTTCTCCTTGCTATAAAAAGACACCACGGGCACGTAAGAGGCAGCGGGACGAGGGGACGATGTGCTGGAGGACTGCCTCTGTGCAGCACTGGGGACGCTGGCAGCCTGCAGGGGGGACACATCCAGCCTCCTCAGCGGTGTTGGCCTCTCCGGGACAGCCTCGCCTTCCTCCAGCTCATCGCTGGAGCTGGGGGACCACTTGATCTGGGATGCAAACCAGGTGTTTCTGGATTTCTTGCGTGGGGACAGGCCTTCAGCGGAGCTCACCAGCGTCCTTTTCACGGGAGTCTCAAAGGCTGAAGACGCACTGTAAAACAAGCACAAAGAAGAACATGACACATGCTGCTGGCAGCTTTTCAGTTATTCTTTTGCTTCACAACACTTCAGTTTCCCTCAGCCTCGTCGCCTGCCCTCTAGCAAATAGAGATACCAGGAGACCCAAGATGGCCTTGATGTTCTCCACAGCTTTTAAGCAGCAAATCAATTCCCCTTGTTAAAGCACACGTAGATGACAGTCCTTCTGCTTTCTGGAACACTGCTGACAGGATCAGAGCTACCCAGTGGCTGATTAAGCTGTGGGAGAGAGACACAATCCCACGTTTTACACCAGTTTCTGAAAGAAACGCTCTTAAATCTCACACAGGCAGGTGTTTCAGAATCTAAAACCCTGTCAGCACTGCACTAAAAGTTTTTGAACCTACCAGCCTGAAGGGGATTCACATTTACAAAAAAGGACACATTCAGCTGCACATATTTGCTTGGCATCCAATGTAGGGTGCAAATATTTACTGAGGAAATGCCTCACTATCTCAGGAATTTGTCCTTCTGAATCCAAAGCAAAACTTCACTCTCAGTCTCTCCCCGCCTAGAAACATTTTTGTGGGTGAGGTACAGGACGAGCATGAGAAAAACCTGTTCAGCTGGCCCAGTTCCAAAGAATGAGAATCTGTTCTCTCAGATGTAAAGCTCAGCTTTGTGATCATGGGCAGTGACTCCCCCACTAGATTTAGGGGGGTGAAATATGGATTTTTTTAGAGGTATGTGAGAAAGGAACTCTTTGTGAAAAACAGTCATTTAGAGCTACTAAAATTGGGATGGGTCTGGAGGGCAAGACATGTGAGGAGCGGCCAAGACCCCTTGGTTTGTTGGGCCCGGAGCAGAGGAGGCCGAGGGGAGGCCTCATGGCGGCCTACAGCTCCCTCCCAGGGCAGCGGAGGGGCAGGCACTGAGCTCTGCCCTCTGGGGACAGTGACAGGGCCCGAGGGCACAGCACGGAGCTGTGTCAGGGGAGGGTCAGGCTGGGGGTTAGGGAAAGGTTCTGCCCCAGGGGGTGGTGGGCATGGCACAGGCTCCCCAGAGCAGTGGGCACGGCCCTAAGGAGCGTTTGGACACCGCTCTAAGGGACAGGGTTTGGGGCTGTGTGGGGACAGGGCCTGGGCTCGATGGTCCCTAGGGTTCCATTCCAACACGGGACATTCTATGGGTCCATGACAATTTGTGCAGACTTTTAAAGTATTTCTGCACCATAAATCTGTCTTTACAAATGGAAAAAGACTGGAACTGTGCCACAAAGAAATGTAAACATCAGAGTTTTATTAATTTTAAGTTCCTAAGGAATCATTTTTTAGGCTTCCACTGGTTTTGTGTCCTAATGAGTACTAGGACTATGTCTGGGCATCACACACCAGGACACACACTTGACAAAGGTGACTACCAAAACCAGATTCCGTAAGAAAAAAAGTGCTCTAAGGCAAGGCAACGCAACTTACCAACCTGCAGAGCAGCAGGTCAGCACGAGGGCTTTTTCTCATTTCTAATTCTGTGCTGACTGTGCTATAGATGGGAGATCATTTGCAGGTTCAGGTTCCCCATACATTAGCTGAAAGCTCTCAGTACAGTACAAAATGTTTTAGGTCATTGAGTAATAGATATGGGCTAATGCTACTGCATTTCAGAACCACCTTAGTATTTTTTTTTTGCCCTTTACGTTAAGATTTTTGAGGATTATAAAGATCTAATTTATTCTATGTTCAGCAAAACATTAAACTGTTTTTGTTAGGCAAAAAGGAAAAAAAAAAAAGTTTTGTGAAAAGCTAACATACTTATCAGTAGGGCTATGGCTCCTTTTCTGTGGGGTAACAGCTGCCATGTCTTCACCAGACCACCTGCAAGAACACGTTTTTAGTAGCATGAAATACACTTCTAGTTAAAAAAAGATAACGTGGTAGCGAAGGAAGAGAAGCTGGGAAGCAGTTGAGGCACAACAGGGACTAGAATAAAGTTGTCGTTGGGTGTAAGCAGTAACACGGTTGACACAGAAAGGATCTTCTGGTTCAAGCCCTATCCAGGACAAATGCATCCCAAACCCCTTTCCAAAACAGGGTCAGGTGGGTCAGAAGCAGGTTTCATTCCCTGTCTCTCACATTCCTCCCTGATGTGCTTCCTACACAGCTTTGCTCTGCCCGAATTCATGCCCCGTGTGTTCCCATAAGGATTCCGTATCACCCCCAGCCAGGGTGCCTCTTTTCTTACACTCACACCCAGCTCACTTGGAGAGCTTCCCCACCACATTTCCCACTGAGCACTGTTTGTTCACCCGTCCCAGTTTCAGCACCTGTTGTACAACAAGAACCTCTCGGTTACGTGACTCGTCACGCCACATTTCACAACTGAAACCCCCGAGCAAACAAATACCCTGCGTCCAGCAGAGCTAATAATAAGTTTTCACCAAGTGCTCGCATGCCTCATAAAGAAGAACTCATTCAAAGACCTGCCAGCAGGGGGAAGCTCCTCATAACTTGCCTGCACCAACGCGCTGCTGGGCTGGGGACACGGGGACGTCAGGCTGCTGTCAAGCCCAGGAGCGGCGAGCGCAGGGGAGGCCGCAGGGAGCCTGCGGGTAGCTGGGACAGCAAGGGGCGGAGGGAAGGGAGAACGCGGCGCGGGGCCATGCTGTGGGCGGCCGTGCACGCGTGGAAGGAGCGAAGCAGGTGCCTCAGCCCCCCAACCCCCCCCC
>VXAV01009477.1:46861-57177 GCA_013399715.1 Alectura lathami | reverse complement strand
CCCCCACCGGGGGCTGGTGCCCCCCCCCCAGCTCAGGCCGCCCAGGGCCCACCCAGCCTGGCCTTGGGCACCCCCAGGGACGGGGCACCCCCAGCTGCTCTGGGCAGCCTGGGCCAGGGCCTCACCGCCTCTGGGTGCAGAATTTCCCCCTAAACCTGACCCAAATCTCCCCTCTTCCAGATTAAAACCATTCCCCTTTGTCCTGTTGCTGTCAGACCGTGTAAGAAGTCATTCTCCATCCTTTTTATAAGCTCCAGGTACCGAAAGCCTCAGATCGTGCCCCCTGAGGAAGGATCAAACAGCACTTCTGGAGGATTCAGGTGTTACAAATTCACTGCAACTCCCAGATTCATGCATGCTTCTGTTACTCATTTTCATAGGGTTCCGCCCAGTGGCACACATGCTGGTTTTCCTTCAGGTGCCCCCGCCCCGAGGGCTTTTTAATGAGGTCTTTTTGATGAGGCTGGGGTCTTCTAGGTGACCTTTGCCTGATTACCCAGGCACACTGACTGACCTGCTCCGCTCACGCCTGCACAGCTCTGTTGAGCACAGTCTGGTTTTACTCTTCTCCGCAGCTCACCGGTTCTGGTCGGTTCTAATTGGGAAGGGAGTCCCTTATCTGCAGTCCCCTCGGTGTTATCTCTTTGTGCACACGCTGCTTCACCCCTTCCCGAGCAGGTACAAAGCGAGTGTTAATTAAACGTAGCAGAACTGCACAGCAAGCCCAAATCCCAGGCCAAGATCTCTAGGTATCAATTAAACAAACCTGCCTGCCAATTAACACCGCCTTTGGAGCATTGAGGGCATTGCAGGATCACGTCTTTCTTCAAAGGCAAAAATCCCTTATCTCTGCAGAGGCAAAGAGCCAGGCCAGCTCTGCTCTCACCACCAAAGCGTGCTCCGTGTGTGCTGACCATGAGGTCTGCGCAGAGCGTTCCCCTGCAGGGGTACGGTGGGAATCCATCCCCAGCTCCCTTGACGCCTGTCGAGACACCTCAGCCCCGCTGCAGCCTGAACCAGGCGGGTGCTGGGGGTGTTTGGCGCTGGGAGCAGTTCCCTGCTGGGTGATCTTCCGTGGGAAGTGGTGGAGGGAGTGCCGCCGTGCGGTGGGCTGAGGTCTGGAGGAGCTGCAGAAGGATCTTCCTTCAGCCCCGGGGGCAGTGGGGTGCCTGAAGCAGTGTCCGGTCTGAGTGCTGGGACCGGTGCTGGTGCGTTGCTCCTTCCTTGCAGGGCTTTTCAAAACCCCTTTTGATTTCTTTTCCTCTTTCTGTCCCTCAGTTGTTCCCACTGCTTACACCATTTACATGGGGAAGGACAAGTATGAGAGTGAGTATGGCGCTTCGCGTGGGGTCGTGCCCAGCGCGCTGGGGCTCCATCTGTGGGTGCCCGCGGTTATTTGGGAATAGTCCTGTGCTGTTTTCCACCTCTGCGTGCGTTCATTTGGGGTACTGTAACCATGAAGTCCATCGTGATGCTTTTAGTTGGGACGGATGAACTTCAGAAGTCCTCTGGGTAGAACAACCGGCCTCAAATGCAGCTGAATCAGCTGGAAAAGCTGCCCAGGGACAAATGCTCTCACACGCGAGACTTCCTGTGCCCGTCCTCCCCCTCAGGGCGAGGATCTGCTCCTCCTGTCCCCACGCCAGGAGGGTGCTCCCTCTGAGGGCAGTATCTGTGTGTGGCTGGCTGCTGTGGGCTGATTTCTGCCCTGTCTGCAGCTGGATGTGGTGGTGGTGGGTCCTGCCCTCCTCTCACTGATCCTTTTGTCCCTGCAGATGAAGACCTGATCAAGTACGGCTGGCCGGAGGACATCTGGTGAGTCCTGAAGCTCTGTGCACGCCGTGCTCGGGTGTCCCCCGTTGGTGCCTCTGTGTCAGGTGGCCCAAAGTCCCTGAGCAGGAGGTTTGGCATTTTGATCCCTGCCAGGAGGAAGCACTCTGACTCGTGTGGGCTGGCTTTGGCTCACAAAATCTCTTCACAACAGCGAAACGAGAGCAGGGGGCTTCCCACTGCTGGCAGGAGCACTTGGTGGCTCCTCTGCTGGGTTTCCTACACTTCTTAGGGCTGTGGGATGCTGGTGAAGGAGCAGGCTTGCTTCCCGACTCTGTTGTGCAGAGCAGATGTATCACAGCTGGCTGCCAGGTCCTGGCAGGGATCAGGGTGTGCTGGGGCATCTGGGTAGAGCTGGAGCTGTCACCCCTGCGCATGCCTTCCCTCTGCATTGACAGCATGGCAGCCAGCAAGCTCCGTGGGAGATGTGTTGTCAGCAGGAGGCTAGCTGGCACGGGAATGCGTTTTCTTTTCAGCACGTGGATTTTCTGTCTCGTGCTTGTCCTCTCACTAGATAATTTTATGTCTACGTTCAGAGATTCATCCTCAGGTCACCCGCGCCAGGGAAGTCTCCCATCCCCTTCTCTTTTGCCCACGCCAGCGTCACCCCTGTTGTTTTTTACCGCAGTGAAACACTGCAGGTCCCCCCCGTGCAGCTGTCCTGGGAGCCGTTTTCCTCCTCACCACGAGTGAGGGTTTGTGCGTTGGTGCTGGGGGATTTTCTGTCCTGCCACAGGGAGGAAGAATGCCTGCTGGGTTCAAAGCAGCGCTGAGCGGGGATGGGAGGTGACACACTGTCCGTTCCCCAGCTCTGTCCTTGGAGGTTGGAGAGAGGTCAGGACAGGGGCTTAAAAAACAGGTGGTTGTGGTTTTCTGCCCCATGAGCTTGAGACCAGTCAAGTGCGTGGTGTCACCAGCAGGGCCAGCTTCAGAGTGCTTGAGCTTGGTGTTTCTCTTCGGAATAAATAAACAGAAAGACCAAAACTCCACGTGCATAGTCTGAGTGCTGCCTGCACGTAGGGTAATGTTTTAAAAAAAAGAAAGGGAGAAGGATTTTTATTTTTTTTCAATCTCACATTAAGATGAGTGATGTTTCCTGAAGGATAAGCTCTGCCTGCCTCACGTGCAAACATGTAAGTCCTGGACGCTTCCCTAGGTCTTTGTGTCCATGGAGAAGCTGCTAGATCACTTGTTAGGAAGCAATTTTTGTTCAGAACAGATGACTGCCATCTTTTACCTCCTGCTAAGTGTGTGTTTTTTTTTATTCTGTAGGTTTCACGTGGATAAGCTCTCTTCTGCACATGTCTACCTTCGGTTGCACAAGGTAAACCTGTGACAGTTGTAAACAAAGAGCCCTAAACAGCATTCACCTGCACAGAACTGCACGGTCCCGTCCTGCAGCGAGCCCTGCGTGCTAACCACCGCGGTGGGGAGACCAAATTGGCAGCCTCCATCAGCAGATGGTGTTGGGAGCAGGGGCAGGGTCAGCGTGGCCCAGCAGGTCGAGTGATTCCTGAGCTGGCACCAAGCACGTGCCTGGGAGAGTGCCTTGAGGAAAACGGGGTGCAGATTGCTTGTGTCTCTCCTTAAACTTGTGCCGTGGAAAGCTCCAGTCTTATAAAATGTGGAGGGCAGGAGGTCCTGGGTGCTGCTCAGGCCCTGAAGCTCCTTCCAGCCCCCTCTCGCTCGCACAGCAAGCCGCTGACATTGCCTTGCTCCGTCGCAGGGGCAGACGGTGGATGACATTCCTAAGGAAGTCCTGATCGACTGCGCCCACCTGGTGAAGGCCAACAGCATCCAAGGTACTCCTGCTTCCTGGCGGTCTCTCGGGGCCGGGCGAGGTGTTTGTGGAGGGTGTTCATGCCCCGCGCCAGCGTGTGCTGGATCAAACGCGGAGCTTCGGCTGCCTTGCTCCCCGCTCAGTCAGCGTCGCCTCCAGCAGCTGGGGCTGTCTCTGTTGCTTTGGGAAGGAGGAGTCTGACATCTCTGAAATTCCCAGTTGTGCTGCCTGAGCCTGAGAGTCCTCGCAGCCTCTTCTCTCGCACCACCTTGGGGCCCCCTTCCACGGTAATCGCTCTCCTGGCAGGGGCAGCCTCCATCTGGAGTTCGTTAGCAGCGCTTGCAGCGCTCGTGTTCCTGCAGAGGACGGCATCGTGGCGTTCTCCTGTTTCACTGCAGCACTGGCAGCACTTCCCCTTTTTCTTCTTTCTTGCCTAGCTAGTGGTGGTTGTGACAAGAATAACTGTCAGCATTCACAGGGAGGACTCTTTAACACCTCTTGCAGCATGGAGAGAATAAGAAGTTTCACTCCTTTCTCCCTCCCCTGCTTCCTAGGGTGCAAGATGAACAACGTCAACGTGGTGTACACGCCGTGGACTAACCTGAAGAAGACTGCAGACATGGATGTGGGGCAGATTGGGTTTCACAGGCAGAAGGACGTAAGTGTTTGCTGTGGGCTGGTGAGGGTGGCCTGCCTTCCACCTGTGCAGCTGGGTGGATTGTCTTCAGCCTTTGCCCTCAAGGAAGGGAGTCATCCGCTTCCTGAAGTGTGAGAGATCCCTGGGGCATGTTTGGACTGACCTGAGCGTCAGCTGGAAGCGCACAGAGTCGTAGAACCACAGAGTGGTTGGCTTGGAAGGGACCCCAGAGGCCCCCCAGCCCCACCCTGTGCCAGGGGCTGGCTGCCACCCCCCAGATCAGGCTGCCCAGGGCCCACCCAGCCTGGCCTTGGGCACCCCCAGGGATGGGGCACCCCCAGCTGCTCTCTGTCCTCCTCTCACCCCAGACCACCTTACGTCAGTCAGTTCAGAGCAAGACTTTCAGCACAGGGAGCGGGGTTAGGACGTGTGACCCCACGCATCCTAGCGGTGTGGTGGCACAGCTTGGCTGCTGGGATAGAAAGCTCTCTGCAGATGCAGCTGTGAGACTAAAACAGGTCTGCACCAAGGCAGGAAACCCTGCAAACTACAGAGCAAGCAGCCTGTGAGTTTCTCTTCCCCAAATGCTCTGCAGAGACTTGCTGCCACCTCCTCAGGAGTCAGCAGAGACCGTTTTTTTTCCTCTCTAGGCACCTTGGTTCAGGCATGTGCCAGGAGGCTGAGCTGGTCATGCCTCTGTGCTTAGCAATGCTGCTGCTTGTTGGCTCTGTGCTCATGAGTGCTGGGAGTGGGTCTTGTTTGGCTGTTACGCAGCCTCTTGACCAGGACTAGGTGGATTTTCCTCTGCATCTGTTTTAGTGAGGTTCAGCCATGCCAGAAAAAAAGGATTTTTTTTTTTTATAAGGATCATAGTTCTTTGCACTCCAAAGGTGAAAATGCTGACGGTGGAGAAGAAGGTGAATGAGATACTGAACAGGCTGGAGAAGACAAAAGTGGAACGCTTCCCAGACCTGGCTGCAGAGAAGGAAGCCCGCGACAGAGAGGAGAGGAACGAGAAGAAAGCCCAGATCCAAGAGATGAAGCGGAAGGAGAAGGAAGAGATGAAGAAGAAGAAGGAGCTGGAAGAGCTTAGGTAAGCGACAAACAGCAGTGCCAACACTGAGCTCCTGCAGCTTTCGTCAGCGGTGGGGGGGAGCCATGGGTCAGCAGCTTGTGCCGAAGAGCTGGCCCAGCGTTACTCTGCTCAGCTGACCTGCTCTGGCAGGGATCTGCACGGCCTAGTGGTTCCCTTTGTCTCGACACTAAATGCGTTTTTCCCGTTTTTCCTAAAATAAACCAGGCTGTTAAACCATTGTTAGGAGGAAGGAGGGTGTCTTTTGGAATCTGTCCCCAGCTTGGGTGAAACCAGGCGAGCCACAGGTCTCTGCCTGCAGGGTGGGAGTAACCTCGCAGCTTGGTGTGAGCCGTGGGAAGCGCTGCGCCGCGGGCTGAGCTCTTCAGCTCCCTGTTGCAGCAGCAGTTGTAAGGAAAACTCTGCTTCCTCGGTAAGCAGCTGCACACCCCTTTAAACACAGGGTGGGGAAGGGTGTTTTGAAATGTCGTCTTGACCTTTGGCACCAAGTGCCACACCTGCAGCGACATGGGGGAGCCCGTTCCCCCTTCCTGCCTGCCCCGTGCAGGGCTGGACGTGCCAGCGGGCCCCAGAGGCTTGCCCTGAAGCACGTGAGATGGTTCGTGGTAGGGAGTCGTGTTTATGTGTGAAAGTGAGGCTGGAATTTGAAGGATTTGGCACATGGGAAGTTTGTGTTGAAGGGTTTAGAGAGGCAAACTAATCACCAGCAGGGACAAATGCTGAGGAAGGGGTCTGCCTTCCTGGGTAACCTCGCCCTGGAGCTGCCTCTTCATCATCCCCAGAGTGAAGGATTTCCTGCCTCCTGGTGCTATCGAGTTGGTAGCTCCTGAGCAGAAAGCACCTGTGCTTTCTGCAGTTGTCTTAAATAGCCAAAGAAGGTAGGAGAGGCAAATCTTGGTCTAGTTCAAAAGGGGAACATTGCTCTTCTGCCGCTCGATCCTGCTTTATCAGAATGCCTCTGTTGGTGGGTTTTGAAAACATACCGTGTCAGGTCACGTGCTTTCCCTTTCAGGAGCTACTCGTCGCTGATGAAGGCTGAGAACATGTCCTCCAACCAGGTAGGAGCTGGCTGGTGCTCACAGAAACCTTTCAGAGAGAGCTGAAATTCTGTGCAGGACCGTGATGGAACGGCTCCTGCATCACGGGCTGCTTTTGGTGACTCCTGCTTGACAAGAGTCGTGTCACTCCCCTGGGCTTTCTGAGAGGGCCCCGTTGGTTGTCTGCCACCCAGGTGGAGCCTGTGCTGGTGGCCGTGGGCACAGAGTCCTCCCAGGCCCCTTCCCACCTGGGTGAAGGAGCAGGGGGAGCTTTGAGTGGGGCTCCAGGCTGGAGCTGCTTGGGCAGGAGCTGGCTGGTGAGCAGGGGGCTGTCCCTGATGGCAGAGGTGACCTTGCTGCTTCAAGGGAAGGGGCAAATGCACGTTGTTTTTATCAAGAAACACGCTGGAGGTGCAAGGGTGACGGTTCAGGGGTGGATATAGGTTGCCAGCAGGGGGGAAATGAGGAGCTGGATCGCAGCAGGGCTGGGGGCTGTAGGTCAGGAGAGGTCCTGACGCAGCCTGGGTGCTCTGGGCTTTGCCTGAGGCCTGGCTTGTGTGCAGCTTCCTCCCTGGCGAGCCCTTGGGACAGCAGATCTTGGAGCTCCTCTCAGCGACCCTCATTTCCGTAAACTGCTAGAGGAGTCTGTGGTTTGCAGGAACTCTCTGATTTTCCTCCTGGCTGGCGTGCACATCCCCTCTGAGAATCAAGCTGCGTCCAAGTGTGAGGGCCTCTCCATGTCAGGGCGAGGCGTGGTGGCAGTGCTGTCCCAGGCTCTCCTCCTCCTCCCAGCGTCCGAGCCCTGCATGGTGCCAGGCTGCTTTCCTTCGGCTCGGGGTGTGGTGCGGGGTGTTGGCGCTGGAGTGGCAGGGAACCAGAAGAAGCGGCAGTGCTGGAATCCCGCTGGACGCCCCGGTGCAGCGTTTTCCACGTTGCTCTGTGCGGTGGTGCTGATCTGTCTTTCTTCCCACAGGATGGCAACGACTCGGATGACTTTATGTAAACAGAGCCGCTCTCCTTCCTCAGCCGTGAGGTGGTTTGGGATGTCTTAACGTCACCATCGCTAAGAATGCCAAAAAAATCAAACCAAAAACGTGAACTCTGCCTCCATTCCTTCAGAGCCCGGTTGGTCCTCCCGGCATCCTAACCAGCTCTGGGCCGTGGACAGCTGCTGAAGGGAGCAGACCGATCTGGCTGCACGCGCATCTCTTCTTCAGGGACGTGGGTGGAAGGAAGCCAAATTGCATTTCAGTTCTACAGAGACAGTGATATTTATTGTAGGGAAGGGGCTGCTGTAGCTTTTAATTGAATGAGATTTACAGGAGAAAGCGAATGTTGTGCTGTCTCACTGCTGTCCTGGCAGCCTGGTGCTTCGGAAGGAGCTGCCGTTAGCTTGGTGTCACTGGTGTGTGTGTGAGCCCAAGAGGGATGCTGTGCCTGCACAGCTCTTCCCTCCGTGCTGGTGGAAGTCAGCAAAGCCGGGCGAGCGCCCCCAAGATTTGGGGGTGTCAGTTTTGGCAAGCTGGCAGCTGCTTTGCAGACCTGCCTGGCAGTCAGCGTGGCAGTCTGTAGCCACTGGCTGCATGCAGAGCTGCAGCCGGTGGAGGCTTTCGGCTGCGCAGTTCTTCTTATCACGCTTTGTTTCTGGGCTGCGCCTTGGAACCCTTCTCTGCAGGGAGAAGCTGACAGAGGAGGGTTGAGCTTCGTGCAGCCTCAGACCTCCCTGAGCACTCTGTGAAGTCCTGTGGGTGAGGCTGAAGGGGTTGCGGTGGTCGTTGCAGCACCTGGACGCGCGTCCTGATTAAACCCGTACCACGCTGGTGACGCGGCTGGTGGCTGGGGCGAGGGGAAGAGCAGAGCTGTGCCTGGGGAGCTGCTCCCTGGGCAGCCCCGGGGAGCTCTGCAGGGCACGGCCACGCTGCGGGGGGCCAGCACCTGTGTCCCCCGCACCCCTCAGGTACCCGTGCCTTTGTGACTTGCCTGTTTGCCTTTGTTTGTTTGTTTGTTTGTTTGTTTTTGCGCTGCTCTGGTGGAAATCCCTGTTACAGGCTGGGTCCTGCTCCTGCTCTCTCAGCGTCCTCTTCCTGCCCTGGAGCAGGGCTGAGGTGTGCAGGGGGGCAGGGGTGATCCCTGTGGGCTCAGCAGCACGAACAGACCCCGGTGTTCCTCCAGCCTGTTTGCACCAAACACTGCTGGGTGCGGAGCCCTTGGCTTGGGGGGTGAATTTGCTCGGGGGTCCCTGGGAGGGCTCTGATCCAGCCTCCCCCCTCTGCCACCCCCAGCCCTGGTTGTTTTCCTCCCCTTCGAGCTGCTGCCTGAATTTCCCAGGCTCCTTGGGGGATGTTTCCCATCCCTCCCAGCTCTGTTTATCTTTCCTTCCACACCAGGGTGAGAAGAAACACGCCGCAGGCCTGCTGGCAGCAGCCCAGCTGCAAACAGGGCTCAGCTGCTCCTGGTCGCAGCCCCCGCTCCGTCCCGTGGCCCCGGCAACCGCCTGAGCCCAGCCAGCAGAGCGCCTTGTGTTGTAGGGCCGTGGGCAGGGTCGGGGGGCCCCCACATGCACATACACACCCAGGGTATGCTTCTAGGGTGCTGCTTTGGGTGCTGCAGTCTCCTCCAAGCTCGGCAGGCTGGGAGCATCCTCCAGCCTTGCTTCTCCCATGGGTTTGGTGGGGAGGGTAAAAGGGAAGCAGGGCACTTGGGGCCACGCAGAGAGGGGTTGTTTGATGCTGAGACTGAAATACTAACGGAGAATTACTGTTAATCCTCACTGGATCATGCCAGGAGTTTAAAAACCCACCCTGCTGTGCCCCTTTTCCTCTGGGTGCTGAGGTTGCGGGGTCTGGGCTCGCATTCAGCCCCCCGGTTCCCTGCTGGGAGGAGGATGGTGAGCTCTGCCTCCTCCCTCTGCTCCCACCCTGGCTCAGCTCGGCCTGGCTCCAGCTGACGGCACCCTGAGCTCATTGCGGGACCCAGCCTGGGGTGCCGAGCCCCGCCTGCTCCCGGCACACGGCCCTGGGGGCAGGACCCCCGGCGGAGGGATGCCCAGAGATCCGACGGGGCCAGGCAGAGGGCGAGGAACCGGGGCGGTGGGGGGGGGCACCCAGGTGTTTGCCCCCCACCCTTCCTCCCCCAACAGCCGTCAATGGGCCCTTTCAGGGCCGCGGGTGTTGGCCGGGGCTCGGCAGCTGCCGCCTGTTGTGCTTGGCTCCGGCGCTCGCCGGCGGCTCCGGTGTCCTCGAGCAACGGGTGGCGTCGGGCAGCGTCCCCTGGGTGTCACCGCACGTGGGCTCCGCGCCCCGCCGCCCTCCTCGCCCCGCTCCCCTCTCCGCCCCGCAGCGTGCGGCCGCCAAGAGCAACCCCTGCGGGGCGAGAGCTCCCTGCTGCCGTCAGCACTTCCCACCCTGCTCCTGGCCGCCCGGTTATTTATTAAACCTTTTGCTCACGGATCCAAAATCCTATTTCCCACCCTCGCCGGAGCCCCGCGCAGCGGGGAAAGCCCTGCCCTTGCACATTTTTTTGCAGGCCAGGGGGAGAGGCCACGACCGCTGGCGTGTTTGCATCCCGGTGTTGTCCCAAACGGCTGCTGCCCGGCCAGATGTGCGCCAGCTTTCTGCAGATGTTTGGGGAGGGGTGAGGAGGTCGAGGGGTGCTGCCCAGGTGGGGAAGCAGGCACGGGGGTGTTTGGGGCCATGGCTCCTTGTTCGTGCCCAGGATGCTCAGGTGGGAAAAAAAATTTCCTAAAAGGATTTTAGGAAAAAAAGGCCCGGAGCTCTGCAGCTGGTGATCCTGAGATGAAAACAGGAAACCGCCAAGGAGCCAACAGCAATAAACGGCCCCGAGGGCTGGGTCCTGCGCCCCGGGCAGGGCTGGGTGGGACGGGCACAGGGGTCCCGGAGCTGGGGGCGGCTGGAGGGTGGCGGGGATGGGGGCAGGGGT
>VXAV01009477.1:5695-16716 GCA_013399715.1 Alectura lathami | reverse complement strand
CTTCCCCTTCCCCTTCCCCTTCCCCTGCCCATGCTCCCTGGCTCTGCCCTCAATACAAGCATGCTGCTGGTTCAAATTCAGACCTGTCCCTGCCCAAGGGGAAGCTGGTGCCAGCATCGTCCAGTGGATAACCAGATTTGCTTAACAAGGTCAATTTCCCGTAACTATCAATCGGCTACAGCGCAGAGATGCATCCCGAGGGTCTGACTGCCCGCCCAGCCCATTCACTGTCCCCTCTGTCCCCAAGGAGAGACCCCAGGCCAGCCCCGAGGCTGCTGCAAATGCTGCCCTTTTTGCCTCACGCTGTATTTATAGTGCCACACTCCTCAATTATTAAATACCTCCAAAAATATGTTCTACATAAAAGACCAGGCGGTGTTCACCTATGCGTGGAAAACATTTTGACGTGACGTGAGTATTAAGGAGCAAAGCTTCGAGAGCCCCAGTTCCGCCTGGGGATGGCTGTGGGAAAAGGTCCAAGCCTTTGATGCAAATCTGCCCTGCAAAAAGCTCTGCCCTTCCTCGGGTCCCACGCTGCCCACCAGGGTGCCCCCTAAAAGCGGGGCAAGGTGCCACGCGTGCTGCAGGGAGATCCCCAATGCCCTTTCCTCCAGCCTGTCCAGATTTGAACGCGGTCCTGATGGTTTGATCCAGAGGTGCAGGATGCAGCGTGGGAAACCCGCCCTGCCCCAGCTCAGCTTAATCCCCGCTCGGCAGAGGCAGGCACTTGCTGGCAGCCTCTGCGAGGCCAAGGATTAAGCCGTGCCGGGGCGAGGCGAAAACACGGCTCCTCAGATCTCTGGCCAAGCTGTCCCCGGAGCTGGGCTGCGGGGAGGGATTCGGTGAGCCCCAAGCATCGCTGCTGCGCCTGTGTGGGCACAGCGGAGGGCTGAGCGTGGTGACACCCCAGGGAAACTGCAGAGGGGACGCCGAGGCCGTGCCACCCACACCACGGCCAGATGGAGCGTCTCAAACCCAGGTCACATCCAGCTTCCACTGCCAGACGTCTCCATCTCCCTCCGAACAGCCCAAACCTCCCCTTTCTTTGAGCATCCATCCCGCCGACGACGGGGTTTTGGGAGCCCAGCCTCCATCCGTGCCCCGGCCGACAGCCCCGCCGAGCACCCTCCCTCCCGTTCGGGCGCGCGAGGTGCAGCCTCCCAGGGCTATATTTAGCCCCATTTCCCTGGGGATGGGAGTTTACGAGCTCTGGCGGCGCGGCCAAGCGTCCGTCAAGCCGCCAGCCCCCCCGCCGGCTTTAGCACGCGCTGCCTGATCTCCATCACGTTTACGGACGGGGTGAAGGTCGCGGGGTATTAAATCCCCGTGCGTGCCTGGGGGAAGAGGCAGCTGGCATTGAGAGAGAGCCCGGGGAAGTGAGCCTCTAAACCTCTCTGCACTCCTAGTTTCATCCATCACGGGAAGGGAAGGTGCTGGAGATGCTGGCTGAGCCCCTGCCGCACTGGGGCTCTGCTCCTGGAGCCTCCTAGCACAGCCAAAGCCTTCTCCTGCCCTGCCCACCCTTGCAAAGGGGGCTCAGCAGCCCTGCTTTGCTCCTGCAGCCCCCCTGCAGCCCCCAAGCCACCCCAAAGGGTCCGAGGGGGTGGGTTTCAGGTCGCAGTTGCCTGGGGTGCTGCAAGCAGGCAGGGAGCACAGCGTGTCCCCTGGGAGAAAACATGACATGTCCCTGAGGAACGCGGCCGGCTCGTCGCCTTTTTAGGGCTGTGGAGGAGCAGGGGTGGTTCTGGCTGTGGCTGCAGGGAGCAGGTGCAGGGTTCGGTCAGCTCCAGCCTGGAGCAGATCCCGGGCTGTCGGGAGCAATGGATGGAGGGGATTAGCAGGCAGCTGGCGCCGGGGCTGGGAGGAGGGTGGAAAATTCGTGGGGCGCTGCAAGGCGGGAGGTGCGAAGGGATGGTGGGGCAGGGAGAGGGAGGCGGTGCTGCGTGCTGGTGGGGTGTGGGAGGGGGCTGGGTGTCACCTCCAGGAGGCTGCGGGATGCAGGGAGCAAGGATGTGGGGATGCAGGGCATGGGGGAAGGGACAAGGAAGCAGGGAGAAAGGAGAGGGGATTTCAGGAAGCCAGGGCAAGTGGGATGCAGAGAGTAAGGAGAAGAGGATGCAGGGAGTTAGGGCAGGGATAGGGGTGCAGGGAGCAAGGAGAGGGGGATGGAGGGAGCAAGGACTTGGGGGTGCAGGGAGCCAGGGCAGGGCGTGGGGTGTCCCAGATGACAAGAGGAGCTTGAGCTGGGGCAGGGTATGAGGTGCACGAAGCAGTCTGGACACTGTGGGGATGATCATGGGGCCGACGGTGGGCATGGGGCTGCCTGCACCTCCTCCTGGGAGCGGACCTCTGACCCTGGTTCCAACCCCCAAGCAGCTGTGGCAGTCCGTGCTCAGCCCAGCTCTGCAAGGGGATAACTCCTGTCCTGGGGGTGTCTGAGCAGACCCCTGCACTGCAGCAAACGCACAGAGACCCCATGCTCCCAAAAACTCTTGGAGAAATCCCAGTCTCCAAGCTCTGGCATCTTCTTCTCATCCTGCCCCTCATGGTGAAACTCTTGGGGGGCAAAGCAAAGCACATGCTCTGGTGGTCCCCTAAAGAAGGAGATGAGGGCTGGCATCCCTTGGGGGTCATCATGCCCCAGGCAGCATCCTGCTCTGAGAATAACCAGCTCCACAGGCAGCTCTGCACCCCTGGCCCCACTGCTGCCATCAGCACTGAGCCTCTTGCTCCGTATTTAAACAGTGCCCAGATCCCAACGTGTCCCCAGTGTGAGTGACGTGAGCTCGGCCGGGGTACAAACCACACGCACGCGGTGCCAAGAGCAACAGGGGATGTGCCCAGCCCTGTGAATGAACCAGTGCTGGGGCTGAGCATGGGGACTTCGGCTGAGATACACACTTGTGCTCCACCATGCTCCAGGTGAACCCCCTGATTTTTGCAAAAGCTCAGGCAGAGTGCAGGGTGCTCCTCGGAGCTGCCTGGGAAATGCCCCGTGTTTGCAGGGCGAGCAGACAAGCAGGGAGAGTGCGGCTGGGAGAGGTGGCACACGGCAGCAGCGCCTGCTCGCTCTGAGCAAACATGGGAGCCCAGCGCAGGGGTGTGGTGATGTTTGTCTTCTCCCAGCCCCACAGCCAGGGATGGGGCCAGTCTGTGCTGCCAGCATCTCCAAAACGTCACCCCAGAGCGAAGCACACACCCAGGAGTCTGGAAGGGAACCATCAGGACACCCACCCTGCAAAACCCCTGCACAGAGTGACGCGCTCGTTGTTAGGTCCTACCCAGGATGGGATGGAGCACAGGGAGTGAGGGCCCTGGGAAGAAGCTTGTCCCACCTGGGGACACCTCCTCAGCAGGGCAAGGCAGGTGGCAGCTTCAGGACAACGACGGGACCTGGGGAGCAGTGCCCTAGGGCTGAGCTGAGCTTGGGTGGTGCAAAGCTGAGCGAGCCCTGGTACCTGCACAGCCCGGGCTGCCCCTGCCCTGGGGATGCTGAGCCTGGAGCAGGGACTGTCCTCACTGTGCCTCCGCTGGGAAAAGTGAAAGGGGCCGCCCCAAGGCATCCTCACACAACACCACCCACCAAATCCACCCCACATCTCTGCCTACCCCCCCACTCCCCTTCCTTCCATTCTGTCCCTCTTCCCCCCGACCTCCACCCACCCACCCACCTGGTGGAGCAAACCCTGTGCTCAGCTCCCTGGGGGCTGCCCTGGCATGGAGTGTGGGGGGAGACCCACTGGGTGCTGGGCTTGGCAAGGGGCTCATGCGCTTTCATGTCTGTAGGGGACAGGAGGGACCCTGCTGGTGGAGCCAGGAGGGCTGAGGGGGTTCTGCTGCACCTCCCCAGTAGGGCAGGTGGGGGGGAGGTGGGGTCACCGCACACAGTGCCATGCCCTGGGCTCTCCCCCCAGTATACACTGGAGTACCCCCGGTGCTCCCCTCCTCTGCAGCATCACTCTGCCCCCTTCCCCTAGACCTCTCCTTCTTTCTGGGGTGGTGATGGTGGGGGGTGCTGGCCCCCAAAGGAGCTCAAAGCCCCCCCATGGGGGATCCCTGCACCCTCACCCATCCCAGAGGTGCTCAGGAAGAGGGGGCAAAGCCTGCCGGGGACTGCCCCAGCCGCAGCAGAGGGGCCCCGCCGCAGCGGGGGCAGCGGGCGCGGGGCCGATGCTGTCATGGAAAATCCCCGCGCCGGCCAAGGGCCGTGTTTGTGCCGACCTGAAACTGGCAATTTTTCGCTCCGCTTTGGGGCTCTGCCAGGCCGCTTCCTGGCTCCCTCCCGCCCCAACCCTCCCAAACATCCCCATCCGCTCCCATCGGGGGCACAGCCGGGACCACCGGGAATGGGGCTGGATGCTGGAGGCTCCCCGGAGCATGCATAGCACCCTGGGGACATTCCCAGAGCTGCTTCTTCGGTGCTGGCTTCACCACTCTCCCCACATGCCCCAGGGACACCCCCAGTGGGAACACAGGGGTTGGCCCCAATGTGCTGCAGCCGACTGGGGCACGGAGGATGCTGGGGGGCTCTGAGCTCGCCCCCATGCACCCTACACCCCATTCCTGTGGTGGAACAGGGCCTCTGGGGAGGGGAGTGGGAGTTAAAGTCACTCGAGGCCCCCAGGAGGGATCAGGGCTGGATCTGTTTCACAGGGCTCATGCAGCCCTGTGGTGCTGTGCAAGCTCAGACCCCGTCCCACTGGGGGGCTGCAGAGTGGGGGGCCACCTGCTATCTCTCCTTGGGTCACACAGCTGGGGACGGCTGTCCCTGCTGAGGAGAGCTGTGCCGTGAGCGCTTCCTGGCTGTCCTTTCCCCCCCAGATCCCCATTGCTCTCCTGTGGGAGGCAGGTGGATAGCACAGCACTCCTCCTTTACAAAAAACAGGGTGATTCTCCCCATTTCATTGGCTCAGGCCTTCAAAGAGCAGAGCCAGAGTTTGGCAGAGAGGAGCTGAGCCTGTTGCTCAGCACTGACAACCCCTGTGGAAAGGATGAGGCTCCCTCCACCTGGGCAGTGGCAAGGTGTGGAGGGACGTGAGGTGGCACACAGCACTGTGCAGGAGCTCCCAGCACTGTGCACGAACACCCAGCACTGTGCACGAGCATCCAGCACCATGCACCAGCACCCAGAACCGTGCACCAGCACCCAGCACCGTGCACCAGCACCCAGAACCGTGCACCAGCACCACGTGCAGCACCAGCACTGCCCCTCTGCCCCACGGCTGCTCTCCCTGAAGGCAGACAAGCGAGCCCCAGCCCCCGTGCAGCAGAGGCGGCCGCCTGTCTCACTTGTTCCATTAACCCCCACGCCCGGCTGGCCAAGATTTATTCAAGGTGGCGATGCCTGCTATAAATCCCATGCGCTGCAGTCACTTCAGCCTGAGAGCTGGGTGATAAATATTTAAGCTGGGCTGTAAATCACACAGCAGGTCGGAGCCCGCTCTCCTGCTGCTCCAGCACGAGCCTGGCTTCGCAGCACCAGACCCGCTCCCAGGAGCACCCAGTCAGGTCCTGGGGCTTGGTGAATGGAAAACCAACAAAGCAGGAAGAAATGGGGTGCGCGGGGCACTAACCCCCTGCCCCGCAGCATCTCTGCCCCAGCGCAGGGTGTTGATGCTTGCTCTGAGTCAGTGGTTTGCTGGAGAGTTTAATGAGGCATCAGCTGGGAGAGGCAGAGGGAAGGAGCTGGCACTAATTGCTCTTATCTCTCCAGGACAGAGAGGAGCAGAAAATTTATAGCCCGGGCAGGAGGGGAGGAGGGGTCGGCAGCAAATGGAGCACAGAGGGTCTCTGGGCTGGATCCTGATGAACAGGACGCACACCATAGCTCTGCACCCAGCCCAGGTTTGCTGGAGCCTCGCTGGGACAAGGCTCTGCCTCCTCCCGCCACTGGCCATGGAGGCTGCAATCACCACCCCAAAAAAATCACATCTTGGAGGGGTCTGGCCCTGGGGTACACATGCTCTGGCTGCCATCTCCCCACCTCTTTGCTCTCGTTCCCTGCTGCAAGGGATCAGTGGCAGGGGCGCTGCTGGCCCGCGTGCCTTCATTAGGTTTCAGAGTGAACACCCCAGAGAGAGAGCCTGGAAAACCAAAACCATCGGCAAGGGTGGCAGGGGGTGGCCTTCTGCCTGACCAGAGAGGGAAGGAACGTGGGCCTGACCTCCCAGCACTGCTCTGTGCTGGCTCCTGTGTCCCAGCAGCACGGCTTGGTCCCTAAAACAAATCCCCAGTGGGAGTGGAGTGTCCCGGGGGGCCAGGTGATGCCTGTTTCTCCCTGCTGCCTGCAGTGGGCACAGGGTTGGGCACGGGGCATCACCTCCCGCGGGCATCTGGGGTGAGTGGAAATGAATCCCAGCCCCAAAATGGTGTGGTACAGTCCTTCCCTCCAGCACGTTAACTCTGAAGCCTACTGAAGGCATGCTCGGAGCTGCCAGCACTAATTTCCACCGCGATCACTGTCAGCAGGCACAGCTAGTGCAGAACAGGAACAGCAATGTCCAGAGGGCTTGGAGGGAGCCGCGCTCCACCCCCAGCCTTCCCCCACCCCAACCATTTCCACAGAACTGCGACCTGCCCCAGCACCGGCATCTCCCATCCTTCCCGGACCTGTCGGTCTCACTGTGACCACGCTGTGTCCCCAAAGGCCAGCAGGCCACGACCTCTTTCCTTGTGGCCGTCCCCTGCAGCCGCCCTCTCCTTGCCTGAAAGCCTCGGGAGCGGGGTGAGCGGGGCTGAATCAGAGATGAAAATAGCAGCAGGGCACACGGCGGGGAGCGCGTTATTCATCCTGGCTCTGAGTCAGGCTGGACCTGCCAGCGCGGAGGGGAGGAGGTGCTGTCGGGGGCCGGGGTGGAGGGGTGAAAGGAGGCTGTGTGGGGCAGGGAACACAGGGACACCCAGGAGGGATGGAGGGGACCCGGTATCACCAGCTGGGAAGAGCTGCAGCACCCTGCAGACATCCTTCATATGTGGCTCCGCTCCCAGGGGCACAGTGTCACCTGCTGTCACCACAGCCCTGCCCCACACCGAGCCCTGAGCCTCTCCCCCCTGTGCCATAAGCAAGCCGAGAGGGAGGAGGGAGGTGACAGATGGTGGCACTGCAGTTGGTGTTTGCCACCTGCCCCGGCCCAAATGGTTGCTTGCTCCTCTGCACGCAGCGAGGCGGGGGGTGGGGGACGCGTTTTGGGAGCGGTGACAGCTATTGCAGCTGGTCCTCGAGCATATGTGAGGGACACGGGGCTCTGGTGCCCACCCCTGCAGGAACAGTGCTGTCCTCAACTCTATGGCCCCCTGGCACATCTGGGAGCATCCAACCCAGGCTTTTGGGTGGCCTGAGGCACCTCCTGCCACCTCAGTGGATTCAAGGGTGGGGACAGCCTGCAGGTCCCTGTCCCCAGCACTGCCACATGGCACAGCAGCTGCAGGGACAGGGACAGAGGTGTCGGGGATGTGTCCTGCAGCTCCCCTTGCTCCTGGCTGTGCAGGGGTTGGGGGGTGGCAGATGGTCACAGCACATCTAAATATAAGGGACCATGGTCACCCTCTGTGGCCAGTTGCTGCCACACGCCTCGTCCCCATGCATGTATCCAGCGGCCACCATCACTGTCCCCACAAGAGCCACCACACAGGGGCTCATGTCCTGCCCCCACTGCCTCTGGTGCCAGCTCATGGATCCAGCTCAGGGCATCCTTGGGATTCACGGATGGGTCTTCTGTGCCCCGCAGCTCCCCCTCCAGATCCTGACCACCCCAATCCCACCCGAGCCCCCTGTTTGCAGGATCACAGCCCATGCCACCCCCAAAATGCAAGGAAAACTTTGCGAATTGGACTCGTCATCGTCCTGCCTGCTTCTCCTCCTTCCCTCCTTAAAGCTGACCACGGTGCATGGATCCTGACCTTGACCAGCGCAGCAGCCCCAGCATCCTCCTGCCTGCGTGCCCTACATCCCCCGTGAGATCTGTCCCCGGCGCTGTGAGATCCGTCCCCAGTGCTGCAAGATCCATCCCCGCTGCTGCGGGATCCATCCCACGCAGTGCCCCGGGCCGGCTGCGATGCTCCTGGCAAAGTCACCCCGTACCATCCCAGGGACCTGCACGGTGCCCCCTGGGTGCCACCCATGTGGCCCCCGCCGGCTGTCCCTGCACAGCCCCCAAGGCCACCCTAAGGGAGACAGCGATCGGATGTGACAGGGGACGGCCACAGCCCTGGGCACTGGGCACTGTGTCCTGACAGAGCGAAGCCAGCGGAGAGCCCCGCAGCGCCCAGCTCCACGCCGGGCAGAGATTTGAGCAGAGATGTCCCCTTGTCACCTGCCCCGAGCCAGAGCTGCTGCAGGCACCCAATGGCCGCGGTTTCGCCTGGCACTTTGTCCTGAATTGCAACACGAGCAGCGCAAGCAGAGGGAGGATGGCTGGTGATTTCCTGAAAGAAGGCTTTTCCCTTTTTTTTTTTTTTTTTTTCCCTCTCACTGGAAAATCCCATTTCATAGAAATAATGTGATTTCCCCTCCCCTGACGGGCGTTTGCGGGTTCTGACGATTTTCGCCGGTGCGAGCCGGCCCCGTTCAGCAGCACCTGAGCTCGGCTGCAGCGGGTTAGCTCAGCCGCCGACAGACAAAAACAAGCTCGGGTTACACGTCCCCGGCCGCGCAGCTTCCCCGGCACACACCCTTGGACATCGCCGAGCAGGGCTTGACTCACGCGCAGCAGCGAAGCCCCGCTGGGGGAAATCCCCTCTGCTTTTCCCTTTCGCTCCACCACGGCCGAACGCAGGTTCTGGGGGTCCGGTTTCACCACCCGAAGACCGCAGGGAAGTAGGAAGACCCCAAGCCCCCACCCCATTCGGGATGTGATGCCTGCATCGGGGCTCAGCCCCACTGAGCCACCCCCTGCACCATCCTTGGGCACCCAGAGGTGACCGCAGGCAGGGCAGGGGACCTGGTGGCCCTGGGGTGCTGGGGACATAGGGCAGGAGCCCTGAGACCTCTCGGCAGCCCCGCACCAGCCTCTTGGGACTGTGCACACCGGGCTGGCTTTGTCTCACGTCTCCAGCACTGCGGAATCCTTTGTGTGAGCTGGGGACACTCGGCTCGCTCCTGCTCGGTCCCTTCCGCGGTGGCAAAGCCCCCTGGCACCCCCTCGCCGCCCCTCCTCCTGCCCTGCTCCCTCTCACGTCAAACGTAAGCTGCTTGGCTCCGCTTCCCAAGCCTGTCCCAGCTGCTCCGCCAGCCGGGAGAGCTCAGCCCCAACCCCAGCCCACAGACACCCCAAAATCCGCATCTCAGCCCCGTCACGCTGGTGCCACCCCAGAGCTCCCTCTGACCCTGTAGGTACTGCCTGCAGGGAGACACTTTGGATTTGGGAATGGGGCATTTTGGGGACTAGGGATGGCGGGTCACCCCAGGTGGAGGAGGTTTGGGAGCATGCATCGCTGCAGGCAGGGGGCCAGACTCGATGGTTCTTGCTCCTTGATGTGGGGGAAGGAAGGAGACATTGAGCTGCAGGTGCCCCTGGGGGAGGGACATCAGCAGTGGGACATTGAGAGGGCTCCAAGGACAGACAGGGTGACAACACAACCAGGCGTGCGCGCTGAGCACTGTCCAGATATGGCAGCAACTTGGGGTGGCCCTGAGGTCCCTGGTGTCCCCTGGCTCCTGCATCCCCAGTCCCAAAGTGGGGAGCAGAGCAGCCACCAAGGACTTTTCCCCAAGGACTTTTGGTTTTTGGCAGACGGGTCGTGTCAGGATGGGGCGGGGACATGGCCCTGAGCACCAGGGCACCGTGACCCCACTGCAGCTCTGCAACCTCCCGGTAGGGTCAGGGCAGATGTGCAGTGAGGGACGCATCCCTGCCCCCACCCTCCCAGGGTGGAGGTCGTGCCGTGCTCTTGCATGGGAACCCTGTCCCCAGGAAACCTTCCTCCTCCAGGGAAGGGGTTAGCCGAGGGAATGCCCTGTCCCTCGAGGGGAAGGGACACCAGGAGGGAAAGCACCCAAAAGTCCCCAGGTCTCAGCTCCAGGGAGCAGGGCTGGCCCTAAGCTCCCTGCGGGGCAGAGGGGGGCACGGTGTGCAGGGACGAGTGCACCCACAGTCCTCTCCCCAGCTGTCCCACCAAAGGACCCAATTCACCCCGAGCACCCCTGCCCACACCGGACTCTGCACCCCCTGAGACCCCCTGCAGGGCTGGAAAGGGGGGTCCCTGCCCCAGGGCACAGCTCAGCCCTCTCGGACACCCAGGGGCTGTAGGGTGGGGCGGGAGCGGGGGTGCGAAGCCCCGGGTGAGGACAGAGGATCGCCAAGGCTGAGACCAGAGACCGCGGGGATGGGCGGAGGTCGGTTCCTGGAACAGCGGAGTCCTGGCGCTACGGGAACGGGAAGATTTCGGGACGACCCGGCGTGAGAGGCCGCCTCGGTGCCGCGGGGACGGGCGGAAGCACGGGAAGGGGTTTCCCAGTGGCGGAGGGTGGGAGAGCCCGACGCTGCGGGGACGGGCGTTTTGGGAAGGGGATCCCGAGGGGCAGGGGGCGTCTCGCCCCGACACCGCGGGGACGGGCGCAGGGGCGGCCGGGTGGTTTCCCAGCGCCGGAGGCAGCCAGGACGGCATCTCACCGCGGTGCCACGGGGATGGGCGCGGCGGGGACGATTCGCACGAGGATCCCGGAGCTTTTTTGGGGAGGGCTCGGGGCGGGGGTGCCCGGTACCTATGGTAGTGATGACGGTGATGGCGAAGTAGAAAGAACCGGCAAATTTCCACTGGACGCCGGCCTTGTGCGGCTTGAGCTTGAGGACGACCCACTCGAGCTCGCGGTAGCTCTCGGCGCTCAGGTTGTACTTGCTCTTCAGCTCCTGGCTCTTCGCCTCCAGCCGCCGCCGCTCCGCCGTTTCCTCCTCGGATTCGAGCGCGTCGAAGACGGCGGCTCCCACCAGCAGGTAGGTGAAGGTGCACATGATGAGCGCCAGCGTCCGCACGTTCTGCCGCTTCATGGTGCGGCGGCGGCGGCGGGAGGCGGCGGCGGGGCC
>VXAV01009475.1:0-66979 GCA_013399715.1 Alectura lathami | reverse complement strand
AAAAAAAAAAAAGACAAATTAAAAATGAAAGTTTAAAATGAAATTTGGCTGCAGGCCATAAACTAGGGGGAAACTAACAGTAAAGATAGTTAAATGACTGGAAAGAGAACGCAACAGGAGCTATTATGAGAAAAAGCTGATGGTTTTTAAAAAGGATTTGTACAGATAGCTGAGGAAATAAATTCCGTATGTGACAGAAGTGCAATTGAGAAATTAAATGAATGGAAAATAAGGATGACTAAGTAGTAGTTAACATGCCCCTTCTCAGTTGTATACTATTATCACATCTATTTTTAATGCCTCTTCAGCTGTCTGCAATTGTCATCCTTTTTTCAGAACTTGTTCCAACACTCTTTGATACTGAATTAGGTGTTTTTTTCTGCTCTCCAATGCTTACAACCACATCTTTTTCTTACTAAACACTCCCCTTTTCCAGCAAGGTTATTCCATTGTCTCCTTTTTTCATCTCCCCTTATATGTTGACTCCCCAGTTTCTGAGCTTTCCAACTACCCTTGTTCATCTTTTTTTCTGGAGCTCTTTTGGCTGAATCCTAGCATGTTTCTTTTCTTCTTTTCTAAAGATACAAGCATGTTTTATATCTTATCTGGCCACTGTATACATTGTTACCCCTTCAGAAAGGCACTGAACAGCCATAGCAGCCTTCAGGTGGGAAATAGTGAGCTAAACTAAGTGAAAAAAAAAAGAAGTTCTTCTTGGCTTTTGCTTTCTGGTTCTTATAAAAGAACCCAAGCATTTAAACTCTCCCCTTTCCTTTTTATCCTCAAATAACACAATCTTTCCCTGAGCAGCTGAATATTCAAACAATAACAGGCATCAGATGATTCTAGAGCAGATGTGTCTAAGCAGAGGAGCTGACACCAGATTGAATAATACTGAGGAAGCACATGAATCCTAACGTGATGTACAGGCTACTGAGTGAACCCGACTTTTTCCTTCTTTTTAAACCTTGCAAGCATGCCTGTACCTTACCTTTACCTAACTAACGACGCTCCGTATCACCTTGGGGACGCTTACTTTAATTAAAAAATTGCTTCCAAACACGTTTCAGACAGCAGAACTCACTGCCATGTGACGTCCCAGATCACTCCGCTCCATCATTAGAAGATCAGTCTTTAATTACTCTCTTTAGGCACAGTTCTGTTTAACTCTCCTATGCAAAGCCAATGACACAGTTGAGCCATCCTCAACAATGCTCCTCGGAACAAGGGCCAAATAGTGGGTAACGATTCAGACTTCCACCACGGAGCACGCTTACCTTCAGCTGTGCCTGAGATACCATCGGCTTTGAAATTGCTGGTGCTTTTCTTCCTGCGATGCTTCTTTCTGTTGGCGTGAGGCGAAGGAGGCGGGTCGAGCTTGGGGCTGGTTGTACTGGATATACTTGGGCTGGAACATACAGAATCTCCTAACCCAGTATCTGCAGGGGAAAAAAAAAAAAAAAAAAGGAAAAATAAAAATAGTGCATAATTTCAATTAACGATCTCTAGAATCCAAGATACAATCCCTTACGGTTAGCAACGAACCTCTTGAGCTCACTGACTTCCAATGACTACAACAGCCTCCTAACAGCATCAGTTACTTTTTCAAAAAGGTGCAAATAAGTGCTTTGATTCAAGCTCTGATCCAAGCCCCATCAAATCGACAGGACTCTGAATCAGTTTGAGAAGCAGGTCAGCTGGAACTGACAAAAAAGAACAGGAAATCACTACCGCTTCCAATTGCTCTTTCCTACAAAAATCTTACTTACCCTCACATCTCCTCACGGAACGCTAAGACACCTTACTACACAACAGAACAGAGATAACATCCAACGAATGTTATCCACCTGCTTTTTGGAGAATCACAGCATGGCTTGGGTTGGAAGGGACCTTAAACATCATCTCGCTCCTACCACCTGCCACAGGCGGGGTTGCCACCCACCTGGATCAGGCTGCCCAGGGCCCCAACCAGCCTGGCCTTTAATACTAGAGACAGTCATGCACAGAAAAAGTGGGTAACGGCAGTTAAGGTGGAAAAGCACTTGGCATGTGCTCCCAGTGAACACAAATCCCGTGGTGCAGTCTGTTGTTTACTTTCCCCCTGTATTTTCTGTGGTAGCACGACATGCAACAAATTCAAGAACCAGTGACCAAGTAATTCTCTCCCTTGCCCCACCAAGCAGCCCCTGACCCGAATCAAAGCGAGAGTTTCTTTCACCCATGCAGAGCCACCAGGAGACCCGCGGGTTCTCTGTGCAGAGGGATCAAGCTCTCACAGCCCATCCATTTGAAACCAGAGGGACGAAGGAAGTGAAGGACTCAAGCAGGCCTTGTGCTCTTAATCAACAATGAACCAGTCTGCCATGTGAGGCCGTGGGGCAATAGCAACGTGTCTCACTGCACTTGCCGAAACACGCCAGGACACACCAGTTCAGAAACATCACAGAGGAATCACAGAGAGTATGCCAGCTGGATAGGCTTGCTCACATATCATGTAATTTCTCAAAAATGCTTCACATTTTGTTTCCAAATAACAGCGACGCGTGCCCGCATCTGCCAGCATGACTGGAGCGTGGGGGCTGCGCCCATCGCTGCGTGACCGCACCACCGTCAGCCACGGCGCCCCGAACAGCACCTGTGAAATGGGGACGACATCACACGGTGACACAAAAACGCAGAATGGATTTGTCAGCAGAATCTTACAGTGCTCGAGAGTTTTTCGTAAGCCGTGAGCAGATCCCCAGAAAACTGCAAATTCTTACCAGCTGCAAGCCATGTAAGAAATGGACAGGGGCATTCTCCAAACCCCTTCCTTGTTAAAAAATACTCATGTAAATCTGCAGGCTTGCTGCAGGTTAGACCAATTTCCGGGCTATAAATCACGCAAACAAAACCTGTTTATGAACTCTGAGAAATGACGGGCCTTATAAATGCAGGGTTCAACTGCTCATGCTGGAGACCCAGAGAACTAACCCACGACGGTAAATCCTCCTGATCCACGGCCCTCTGCAGGCAATAACTGCTGTCCTTGGGTCACGCTGCTCCGAAGTGACGAGCCCCTGGTGTTCCCTCCCCCTGCACCAGCAAAGAAATGCGAGGCTCTGGTAAAGTGATGCCTGTGTTACAGGGTGCGTTATTATTATTATAGGGTGCACTATCATTCTGACAGGGTGCCTTAACACCCTGCACTCCAGTTTTGAGACCACCCTCTGAAGAGGGAAGTTGTTTCACATTCCACCAGTTTAAAATACGAGCAACGGGAAGGCACCAGGCTCCGGCGCCGTGCTTTCCCATTTCCGACCGCTCCTCGTGCCTGACAAGGTATTCTTCAAAGTGAAAAGAGGGCTCCTGAAAGCCCTGCTTCGGAAAACTGTAAATGAGCTCAGGCTTCAGCCCGCTGAATGCAATTTCATCCTCCTGACTGAATACAAATAACGCATTTTATTTTGTATCAATTACCACGCGTGAGAACAGACGACCACTGCCGGCGCTGTTAAATATAAAACAAAAAAAAAAAGAAAAAGGCAAAGAAAAAGGCACGCCAAATTAAAAAAGCAAGCGCCTCATTACTCCACATCTAAAGCAGCTTCGACGGAGGCACGGGAACTCATCAGCCGCGTTCCACTGGGCTGGGATGGGCTGTTTTGCAGCCATCCCGCACGTTCAATGTCAGCCATTAGTTCTTCCCAATCGGGCATCAATGTTCAACGCACACCCAAAAAAATATATAATACCAGCAATAATAATAACAATCTGCAGCCTCTCCGAGCTTCAATACTTGAAGTATGAGTCAAAGAAGCAGTTTCACTTTTCACTCGGGAAGCTGACAAGCATGACTAGAGGGGGAATAAAATAACATTCAGTTCGCATAAATATCAAGCAGGCTGCTTGAGACTGATGGGCCAGGAATGTATTCTTAGCCATCATTCTGGCAGACAGGCCCAAGGACACTCATAACTTATTTTACAATCATTTAGTTTCAGCTCAAGTGGAAAACGTGACAACTTATCTCTGCTGACAAGACGGCACATCGAACCTTACAATTAACTCTCCCCCGATTATCTGCCCAGCCCATCATTAGCTTTGCAGCTTTTGATGGACTGTACGGGCAGCTCTCCGTGATGATGGTCATCATTCGCAGGGTGTGTATCTGTGTTATACTGCATTAAGGACACACTTCTCTCCTTGCCACGTAGCTGGGGAGCCAGTTAACCCGGCCAGCGCATCCTCTGCTCTGGAACCGCAGTGCCAGGTTTGCAAATGACGTGCAGCACACTGCAGAAAAACGCCTTCTCCTCCCGGGTGGAGCATCACTAGCTGCAGCCCGAGCCTGCAGCTGACAGCAGAGGACAGAAGTTACTTGCAAAGGCACGTGTCCCCTCGCAGCAAGCAGCCTGTCCCTCCTCCTCCCCGCGCTGAGCAGTGGGGCTGGTGCAATTACTGGCGGGGGAGCTCCTCGCTCTGCATTCGTGAAACACTGACAAGCTTACAGCAAGGAACAGGAGAGGTTCCAAGTAAATCAGCACATCCAGAATAAGGAGTGAAATAGTCAATTCAAAGCATAAAGCCTCCATCGATGCAAGTTATTTAAGGGCCTTTTAAAACATGCGGTAGCTCACCCCACTCTCCCTCAAGTTCTCAGGAGAAGGGATACCAGAAAAGGTCACTCTGCTGGTAGTGGTGATTTTCCTTTGTAAGCGTATGATGCATGGCTTAAGAGAAAGACTGTCCTTGGTCTGAAACTCACTTGGTAGAAATCCCAAAAAGCCAAGGCAACTATTATGCAAGCCAGCTTCCACACCTGCCTCTCTGCTAGATGCATTTTGTGATCACAGTGATTAAAGAAAAGCCTTGCAATGACGACAAATACTGGTAGGAGAAACGAGAGGCAGAAGGGAAGAGATATGTTGTCTAAAACTACAACCCAGAACGATGAGATGGAACATCAAATGAGAAAATAAATAAACCAGTCCTCAGAAGGGCCATGCTGCTGTACTGCAGTTATTTGCCATTTGAAACACGTCTGACATCCCCTCCCAGTATTACCTGATGTTTGTAAAGCTTCACATTCCACAGAGTCCCACTTATTTCCTTACAGTTTTGGAACATGCATCACAAACAGACCTTAGAGGGCTCCGCTTGTGCCCTCTAAGGAAGTTGCAGGAGCACTGCTGGGTTGGAAAAGGGTAAGAAATCCTGTCCAGGCCCGGCCCGTTCTTCTTCAGTGCCCCCAGCAGAACAGACCTGCACCCCAGACGCCTCAGCCCCTGCCCAGGTTGGCGTTTGTGTCTTCTTTCCTTCCACGCATAGGAGCAGCAGCAAATACCAGCATGGGAATGCAGGAGGCAAAGGAAATTAGGGACAAAAAGCAGGAGGGAGTGCCCCACGGCAGGGCTTCAAGACAGGGGGCTGAAGTATGAGGAAATGGCAACACAGGATGTACAGGAATAGCACAGCACAAAGGCTGAGCTGAGACGCAGAAACCTGAGCACCAGCTTCGCCTTTGGCCCACGGCTCCTATTCTCTCTCTCACACACAACCTTTTCTCTCCTGTGTAACGATTTAAAGTGGAAACAAGGCTATTCTGACCTCTTCTATTTTTGTGTCTTTTGATTTATTTTATATTTTTGTCAAATCATCTATTTACAAAAACTTGAAACAAACTCAACAGGTGATGCTATTCTCCACAGACCAAAGTCAAGCTTGATCTGGTTTACATTTTTCTTGCATCTTCTTGTTAAAATTTTCCAACTGGCTTTCAAAGTGAAATTAGACTTTTTGTTGAGCCCAGCTCCCTAACGCGGCCTTGTTCTCAAGAGGCTGGGGATTGATTAATTTGGGTGTTTGATTTCCCCAAGTGCCGAGAAGTCAGACGTTACACAAAGCAGGAGCGGTGCGTGGGATCAATTAAGGAGCAGAAGCAGCAACACAATTAACATCACCGGGCTCGGCAGAAAGAGAAAGCACTGATGACGAAAACAACAGCAACAGCTCTGGCTGCAGCAGGAATCTTTGCCACGACCCAAGGAAGGCTGACTCCAACGAGTGTTTCAGAACTTTTACTATGCCGTTAGTGCTGAAATGAAATAAGGCAAAGATGTCGGTAGCTGGTGGACTGAATAATAAAAAAATCGCTGGCCACTTTCATCTTCCACACATGTGTTTTAAATAGAGGCGAGAAAAGCAATCCTTTTATTTAAACAGGGGAAGCAATAGACCAAAACCATCTGTAGCTGTATTTCAGACCCATTTCCCTGAGCTGAGATTTTTCTGGCTGTGAAATCCAATGCTCTGCAGCTTCTCTTTACAGCTATTACCATAAATGTTCTATCAAGTTCTTTATATTCCTCCTCTGCCTCAAACTGAAGCTAAAGGGATGCTGCAACCACACGACGACTGCGTCAGGCCGGGACGTACAGGACCGACATTAAAAACCTGTCAAAACCACAGCTTGCGGATGATGACAAACAATGGTGCGTGGGGGAGAAGGGGTGGCACAAGGCTTTAGCATCCAGGAAAAAATATTTCTGAAGTACACCCAGCTCATACCTTCGGCCCATCCGGTCGCTGATTAGCTGAATTTAGCTCGGACATTCAAGCTACTGAGGGCTTAAATTAACCTGCTGCACTGAAAGAAATTAAAAGGAAGCTCTGAGCAGAACTGTGGGATGGAGATGAAAGAGCCTCGGGAGTATTCTCTTTCCATGGCGTCTACCATTTTTCCAGCCTTCTGTCTGGAGCCTGTAAATCACAAAGCTATCCTGTCATGTACAGAAAGCCCCACTGAATGCCCAAGTTGCCGTCTCCTTTCCTCTAATGGCAATTTCAATTAAACAAGAAAAACAAAGGTTCCTTCTCCACAAAAAAGATTCCCCTACTTTTGGAGGTTCTGCCTTTTGATACATCTTAGCATGCCTCAGGCAAAGCAGACCTGAAGGCCTGTTTGGCATGAAAGGATCATTTCCACTTGGCAGCCTAATAAGCCACTTTGTGGCGAGCAAGGGACATTATCCAGAGACTTGAGAGGGAAAGTTAGTCTCCTGACACTATGGCGCATGTATCCCAAGGACCAGCTTCAATAATTTCCAGGACAGTAAGACACTTGTTACAACCTTTCTTCTCTGAGGAAAGACAAAGTTATCTCTAGTTCACTTCCTACTAACATGCCACATCTGGCCCTCATAAAGGAAGCACGAAGGCAAGGAATGCAACACAGTGCTTTAAAAAATAAAAATAAAAATGTCGCCAACATGGCGACAAGCACCAGCAGCAAACACTAACTGTGCTGGCAAGGACTCGCAGGTTCAGATCCTGACCCTGCCCACCTCGCCCGAAGCAGTCTGAGGTCAGGTGCAGGGACACTAGCTGCCCCCTGCGTTACCCCAGCTTTCTAATTTATTATCTTAGATGCATGTCTGTGTTTGCCTCATTTGTACTGCGTGCTGAACATGCCCCCTGGAAAGATCAAACGTGACAAGTTGTTTGGATGTGGAGGGACAACGCGTTAGAAAGCAGCACCGCATCCCAAGGCGAGCCAACTCGGCGGCTCCCACTGAGCAGATCCACAGTCTTCCCGTGAGGAAGATGGATGGACGGTCCTTTGGACGTGAACCATACAGCTGTTAGAAAGGCTTCAGGGCAGCACCTCCTGGTTTGATCCAGGCCACGTGCCACTCCGTACCTCGACGGCCCCTAAACCTCTGAAGCCAGGTAGATGCCACGTGCCCCAGCAGCAACTTCTGCCTGTTGCTTGGTACCTCGCCACCCCAGCAGGACCACAGCCCAGTGAACAGTCACTGGCAGGAAAATAAGCCCTTGGAGTACCACCAAAAAACACATCCGGGGTGAGCAAGCTAGACAATGATCAAGTACACACAAGACTGTGTGGAAAACACTAATTTAAGTCCTCAGACAGAAGGCTGTGAATAATAAACTCACTCAGCTACAAGGAGAGGGTCAGAGCTCTGCCCTGATCTAACAACCAGCATGGTCTTCTGATTGCAAAAAAGCTCCTGTATCACCATGTTGCTTTGTAGGTCTCAAGGCACTTGAAAATAACGAACATATGCCTCACTGAGCCATTTCCTCCTTAAATATTTACCTGGTATTTCAACTTAAGCAAAGTAAGAAACAAAGGCAGACCTGACTCGCCTCAAAAAAATGCTCAAAGCCAGAAGAAGAGCTGTGTATCCTGCCTCTAGCCTCATGCTTTCACCTGCAGTCTGTATAACCTGTGGGTAACCTCAGGCATCAAACCCGCCCTCTGGTAATTGAGAAGAGGTCGGGAAACTCTCAGCTCTTAGCCCACAGGATGAATATCGGCATTTTGGAAAAACCAAGGGACTTTTACTATTAACATTAATTCCAATTAATGCTGAATAACTGCTGTACACCAGGAAAAGGCCCAGGCTTCCCTGGTAACACATGCCACAAGCACCAGCTGCAGAAAGGAAAAGAAATAATGAAAGCAACACCCGCGACACTCGTAATGAAAGGCAAAAATAAACATTGTACTTTTACAACAGCCTATAGCTGAAAAGTAAGACACATCTTGCTCTTCACATAAAGCTATGGCCTTGTTATCTCTTCTAGGTGCCAGATAACACAAATGTCATTGACAAACTTTTTTTTTGTGTGTGTGCAGTTTCTTAAATTTTACCAAGCACAGCTTTCAGCTTTTCCCAGCTCTGTTGAGGGTTTAGGATAACAGAGGTCAGGGCCCTCCTTCTGGTCTCACAAAATCCATGCATCAGAAAAGCCACTTTGATGCAGCCTCTTGTAAACTGGATACTCCTCATCAGCCCGGAGCGTGGGTGGCACACGCTGCCGCTGAATTAAGGGGTTACATCAACTGTGACAAACGAACGGCCCAGGGACCTGAAAGGAGATGCTCCTCCACCTGCAGGAAGCGCAGGCTCCGTGCCTCGGCTGTCCCCCCTCAGCCAGCAGGCTGTGAAGGAGATGCGGATCAGGTTCAGCACAGAGGCTTCTTTCACTCCTGGAGCTGTAGATGCTGTGCAGAGGCTTTGAAGTGTTGGATTCCATGGGTAACGTATACACAACATCCCTGTACCCAGCGCTCTGTGATCTGGGCTGGAAAGAAACCGAGACTGCAAACAGACATGCTTGATGAGGCAAGCGCTCATGTTAATTGGGACAGAAACTTCATTCAGCCTGAGAAGAAATAAAAGCACCACGTGGGTTTCTTGCACACACGTCATCCGGATAGCGGCAACACAAAGCAGTGTGCTTCTGGACATGCTTGGAACAAGTAGTTTAATTATCACAAGTATCTGTTTGAACCTCAAAAATAAGGGCACAAAAAAAATTCTGAAATGTGGAATGACTTCAGTGGTAACTATACTTAACTTGTAAACTTCTCAACGTATTTAAAACTTTATCTAAGTTTAAAATTTCTATTACTGTTATCATTATATAAATTTAGATTATTACGTTTTAGATAAATCAAAAAGGCTAAGAAAAATACAAATGTTCTGATCTGGGAAGTTTAATTTCCCTATTTAAATCTAAGTTAAAAGGTCCTTACATATGGGAAGCGTGGGGTTTATGAAACTTTTAAGCCCCACTACTTGAATCTGAAGAGGCTGTAAGGCGTCACAACGTACCATTGCAGTGCTACGTCTTGCCCATAGGCCAACCTGAGAATGTCTCCCTGAATTTATATTTTTCTCTCCAAGCAAGGTTTTATTTTGAAAAGATGAAAACCTCTTGACCAGGCTCACGCACTTACTTCCTTGCAATACTAATCTATCAAGATACATCACCCCCAAAGGCACACAGGCATCCTTGAAACAAATGCAGCCCTTCAGCTTCCAACAGTTTGGTGGCTAGTGCCACCAGATCTGCCCTCCTGCTGAATTCAGTCAGCATGGCGATGCCTCTGCCGCTGCCACAGCATTCAAACACCACAGGTCACATTTATGTCTGAGATACTGCAAAAAATAATCACAGCTGAGAGTGCATCTCAAACCATCTGGCGACTCACCTGCCAAGAAAGATCACAGCAAAACTGGTTCCAAAACTACAAACATTCAAGATTAAAGCCCTCTCAAACAAGAAACAAACAAAAAAAACCTTTGGAAGACCAAACTCTGTTTAAACAAATGAGATTACAGGACTGCTTTCCCCATGAAGGACTCACTGTGCACAGGGGTGCCACCCTCTGCAGTGTTAACCCTTCCATTTTGACTGACAGTAATGCAGAGAATCAGAGAACAGCACAGACTGTGCAGGTTTTTAAGTGCTGTATCTGTCGAGCATCAGGCATCTGTGCTCTGGGGAACCAGCACGTCGCTGACGTTAGACAAGGAGGCAGCTGTGGCGACAGATATTTAAGCACAACCAGAAGTCAGAAGTGCCCTGTGTCTGCAGTGCTGGCAGTGCCAGGTACCCACTTCCCTTCCTCTGCAAGTACTGACTTCTGGAGACGGGTAAATTCCATGAACAGAGCGCTGCACCGCACTAAACCCACACTGGAGAGGTCAGAAATGTGCAGCGCTCTCCGAGGCTCGAGCTTACGGACTGATGAGGAGAACACTCTCTGTTCTTACAGTCCTGTTAGGCTGAAGCTGATGTTCCATAATCAAGGGAACTGCTTCGAGTTGCCTTTTTTTTTCTCTTGGGTGGGGAGTGACTGGGGACAAAAGGAGAAGGTGTGACGATCAACCCTAGCTCGAGGCAGAAAAGCAGCGATTCATGGAGCAAAGCTCGGCAATCAAGTCAGATTAATCAACACCAGTCGCCAGGAATTATTTTTCCCTACTAGAACGAACACGCCACACACATCCCTATTTCAGTTTAAATTCTAAGCTAACTAAATGCAAAATACACATTTAAGCACCCATAAGTAAATGTCGGGAAAAGCAAAGCTTTATAGCTGCACTCACAAAGTTAATTCAGTGTCATAAACAATTTATTGACAGACATTTGGCAACTTGAGGCTGTGAGCAAGATTAAGGGGAGCATGAGGTTGCCAATGTCAAATTATCTGAAGATGAAAACTCACATTTTGTGCCGTTTTGGAACCAAGCACGGGATGCAACTGCTACATCCAACAATTCTTTGTATTTTAATCGGGGGTGGGGGGAGGTGGGAAAGAAGAGGATCTTAACCAGTAAAGCAGATGGGTTTCTGGAGAGCTGCAGAACAGTAAAAATCCACATAACTCAGTATTTAAACAGCAGCACTTGGCAAACACAGGAATATTTAGCTGAAAACCAGCAAAGTTGTGCCGGAATGCCCATGCTCCCAAAGCTCTTCTTCGCATGGGATTTCACTTTTGTGCAGGAGCAGCTAACTGCCGATGACTGCAAGTACATCAGCACCATCTCTCCCCCTTCAGCACGGACTGCAGAACTGCTCTCACACATGTCACCCTTTGAGCTCATCTCGCGGTCATGCATCCCTCGCCGCACGCGAGTCGCAGGGGGATCCAATGATAACGGCTCAGCCCGTCGAGCTGCAGCCCCAGCCTGGATCCCGTGGCGACAGGCACACAGAGCAGAAAGGAGGCCAGTAACGTCCACATTCACGTACAAATAAATACCCAGGAATACATAGCAAGGGCTGACGCTCTGTGGAACCGGTGGGTGCCTCTGTAAGAAAGGCGGTATTTGGGGTGGGGAGGGCTGCCGTAAAGCTCCCCCACTCCACTGAGATTCCTTCAGTTAACCAAGTGAAATGGGCATGGGTTGGGTCCTACTGCTTGTGGATGCTAACACACTCCTAAAAAACAAAACAAAACAAAAGAGGCAGAAAACAGCATTTGGTTTAACACACTGCAGCCCTTCCCAGAGAACTTGTCCACACCATTTGGGAGAGGGAAGCTCGCCGAAAAGAGCTACTGAGGTAAGAGCTTGCCAAGGATGTCACCTCAAGTACAACACTGGCACTTTGAGGATGAAACTTCAGGTTGAAGGGGAATTCTCAGATAAAAGAAGTCCTGGGAAACCCAAGGTTCCTCCAGGCACGTTAGGCTGCTTAGAAGGTGAAGGCAACAGAATTACACAATGGCCTGGCGGGGAAGGGGCCTTAAAGGTGATTTAATTCCAACGCCCCTGCCGTGGGGAGGGTTGCCACCCACTAGATACAGCTTTACCGGCTGTTAGCAGGGTTGACCCTCAAGTTACCCGGAAGTGATTTGCTTCTTGATCACTAAAGGGGTGAATAGCAGAGGAGTGTTCCTTTTTCCTTCCTGCTCTGACAGACAACGTAACTACATGCACAGACACTCCTAAGCGCTGAGTTTGCCAGTGTTACCTATCAGCAACTGCTGGAAACTCCAGAGCAGCTCAAAAAAACAGAAAATGACTTGGTATTTGCTTCTCAGTTAACTATTTCCTTCTTAAAAAGGGAAGAAAAAGCTTTTCCAGCCTAACCATTTATATACACTTACCACAATTCTGAAATTCCATAAATCTATGTGAAATTACATCATTTATCCCAGTCAAGAACCTGCCTATTGAATTCAAACAACTCTAAAGCATGCTTTCTGGTTCATTTTTGAAATGAAAGTGTTATGACAACATACAGCACAAGACTCCACCATTTAATCATGCCAAGTGCTTACGATCAGGCGAGTAAGGCAAGTTGTAAGGTCTGCATTAATATAAACACTCCAATGACCTCCCATACCCCATGGCACAGTGAGAACTCAATTTCACATTAATAAACCCTAAAATCAAACTGTTAGAAACCGAAAAGACACCAGGTATTACAATTTATATAAATTACAGCAGAGATCAAATGGCCTGTAGAAGCAATCGTACAGTGATAAAACCTAAGTGGATGATATTTAAACAGATATTTGATTTATTTTATATCTGCAGGATTTTATATCATGCTGGAGTTCAAGAGACAGTTTGGAAGTCACGAGTAAAGAAATCCCTGTCCCATGCAAACTCCTGTTTGCAATGGTGTTAAGAAATGCTTAATATTGCCACTTGAGCAGAAGTTCTTCCCTCTGATATGCTCAGAACACTGTTTCAGAAGCCAAAGCAAAAACCCTAACTTCTCTCCTCTGCTGATCAAAAGACCTGAGGGGCGTGCCACAAAGGAAGCACAGAGAGCACCTTGTCCTCAGCCACACTTTGACACCTGAGCAGATTCCGGATGGCTCTCCTGACACCCAGCAGCAAGCAACAGGAGAGGATTCCTGGTGAAAAAAAGCTATCCATCACGATTTATCCTAAATAATAACAATAAAAAAAAAAAAAGAGGCTACCAACCCGATCCATGAAAACCTGGCAGCCAATAGTTTCAGCGGCAGTAATTGTTCCAAATCTATCAGTAAAGCTAAGCTGCTCCTTCACCGACTGCAAACACCAATTTCTTTCACGGAGGATTGTAAGTTGATGTTCATGGTCTCTCTACTGCCATTAGGGTGATAAACAGTTTAAACTACATCAGGATCTGACATGTAGATCAATTCTGGGTCCATAAAGAATCCACACAAGAGGTTCCTGGACAGGGATTTACTGCCCCCAGTTTTTATTCTCTCTTGCTGCTAAAATTACTTCTGTCAAGTACTTACAAGAGTAAGAAAAAATGTAAAAAGCATTAATTTTTCATGTACTGCTGGAGCAGTCTTTTTAAATTCTAGAGTTTTAAGACAAATATGTTACTGGCTTTAAAATCACGCCGAGCAGCATGTGGCACTCAGCTAAATAGTGAGCCAGCGGCGCGGCCCGCTCACAATCCAGCAGACAGCAATTTGAAACACCGAACTAAGCCGTCTGGATTTTCTCTGAGGGCAGTCACAGGCTTCACGTTACCAGTGCCAAATTATATTAGACATTTAATTTTAAACCTCAGGTACTTAAATGTAAAACCTTACAACAGTAATAGTCATAAAGCAGTGGGGCATTCCATTTCAGAGAATGGATTTTTCTATTTTTCCCCTTTAATTTATCCAGCACCTCCTGTTTTGTGGCTCTGCCCACTACAAAGTAATTTATCTAATTAGGAGATGTTCACAGCTGCTTGAAAGACAGAAGCCCCAGGAAACCAAAGGTCTGGTTTGGAAGACTTTGAAAAGTTCTCCAGAGCCACACAAAGTATTAATTTAATGTGAAAAAAAAGGTGCAGAGAAAAATTGAATCCCAATATGTTATTTTGTCTACAATAAAACCATGTGACAATAAGCAGACATATTCTCCAGTACATTGGCATTTGAATTCCAAAAGATGCTTAGCTTCTCTCCATACCTGCTGCTTTCACACTATTATCTTTTTATGACTAAAATTCAGAACCTTTTAATGGAGAAAAAAACCCTCAAATTAAAAAGGGTTTTTCATGCGTCAACTTGCCAGCAGAAAGGACACATCTATGAGCTTACCAAAAGATGGCACGCTGACAGCAAGGAACTATTCTCAATGTTTCGTAGCAGTTTTGTTACAATACTTCTGTTTATGCGGACATTCAGTTGCCTAAAAATCAGCGTTAGCGCAATTTCCCCCACATGTTAAAATAAAGCAACTTTTCAGGGATTTGAAATAGTAGAACCTCTGCAAGAATTAAGGCAGGCAGATTCAAAACTACCCACTAGTCAACTTCAGGTTGATAAACATAAAGTAAATATTTCGTAGGTAATTCTAGCTGTCGTCTCTTTTGATCCAGAAGTAATCACACATGAACGCCAAGTCAGAAAAAGGTACTGCTCGGATTTGGAGTACAGAGGTTGTGTGGCAGAGAAGGTTCCCTTCACCAGGAACTCAGAACTAGGTGCAGCTCAGCACCATGAGCAACAGACAAGTCCAGCAAATCCCTCCAGAGCAGAAACAGCACTACACAGTACAGGGAAGGGAAGGAGCAGGAGTTCAGTCATATTTCTACTTTCCAACGTATGATTACACACCTCCTCTAGGAGGTATCAGGGTGTCTGCTTTAGAAAGCTCTTAACCAAAATTTATATCATTTTGGTGCAAATACCACGCTCCTGAATGTTCAGAGCTCCAGAAATGGATGCTCCGTTTAGGACTGTTGAACAGTCTGCAGAGAAATTACTACAAGAGCAAAAAAAAAAATGCCAGCAGTGTGCATTCTTTAAAGTAAGGCCACAACGAAGAAAGGACACGCCACTGAAAAGATCTGCAGGATAATTTACTGCTAATGTCTACCACGCAGAGTAAGGAAATAAGAACACCAAGTGAACACCTACATTATGTGCCTCAAATTAAAATAAAGCAATATTATAACTACATTAGTTCTTCCCACTGAAAAAGCATTGCATTAATCTGCTCTTTCACATCATCTCTCCTTTTTCTCTCAGGGACGAGAAGTTGGCTTCCAACAGAACATCTGGGTGAATAACATCAGGTTGTTTCTTCACTTTAACCGCAACACACCGAATTCCCTCTGCACCCCACAGCAGATAACCCCCCAGCTCCAGGTTTCTTACCACTGCTAATGCCAGAGTTTGCAATGACTGTTGCCTCACTCCACTGATCTGCACTGGAGACCGAGTAAGAGCGCTGATGCATACCGTCCGGACGGCTGTTGAAGGAGACTAGACTGATCCCACTTGCCATCTGAGACACAGATGTGCTAGTAGTCACGTTCCCTAGACATAAATGGAAAACAAATTGTGTCAATAGAGGAGATAAAATTGATGGACATGAAGACGGATGGGTGCATCTTAACAGAGCAGAAAAAAAAGTACGTGACCAACACAAAATGCTGCGCAGCCCTCCCTGAAACTCTGACGACAACAGTCTGCAGATTTCAGCAGCCCGCTCAAATCTCTGACAAAAAAGCCTAAATTTGCCAGATTTCAGCTTGTCTTGTTCATTCACCTTCTGGAAAGCACAAGCCTTGACAACCCTGCTACCAGGCATGCTTTGTACAGGTTCTCCACTGTTACAGGTGTAACACAAAAGACAGACTGAGCATGAAAAAAGAATTCATCCCTGAAATCCAGTGTTGACACCAGCAACCAAGATGAGACAAACAGCCATCCTGAGGTGCTTAAAACAACCTAACTCTGAAGAAAATTTCAAATAATTATGTTCATAACTTGGGATGGGTCACAAAAGTCTGCTCTTTAGTTTTTGCTTCCGACCACATTTTAGTCCATTCCTAGCACAGGACTTGCACATTACAAAAATACAAATATTTTACAAGCCTGGGTTCATTCTTTGTGGCAAGCTCTTCCTAAGGGCAGCAGGCACTGCTGACTTTCACAGGCTAATCTCAAAAGGCACCCTACAGGTCTTACACATATGTTTTAAGAATACTCTGAAAACATATGTAAAGGGAAAGAAACAGACACAATTTTATAAGATACCATAACACTTTGGATTTCCATTGCACCTTCTACTGATGAGTTCAGAAAAATTAATGAATTAATTTTCAATGCTCCTGTGAGGTTGTTAATTATCTGCTATCATTTCCCCCATTTTTCAGAGGTTAAATGACCCAGGGCCACAAAGGAAGATTGTGGCAGACATGAAAATAAAACCCAGATCTCCTGACTCCCAGTTCTATCATTATGTCTTTTCCCAGAGCAGCCTTTGGGAAGACAGCAGAGCTTAGTGAACTACTTCGTGTTTATTAGAGTTGGCATAATTGTCCCTTTCTCTCCCTCCTTTTCCCAAGACTAAATCTCATCTTTAGTCCTTAGCACAGATCCACCTCTCACAGTATCTGTTTGTGTGAGTCGTGAAATGTACTTAGACTCAGGAACTTCTGTTTGGCGATCTCTATGTTGTAGACATGAAATGTACAGACAAAATGATCTGCTCGGTTACAGAAAGTCTAAGGCAGATTCTGGAGCTGTGTTGGGCTGTCTCAAGGCGGTGCTTTAGCCACTAACACATATTTCCCCTCGAATCACCTTCCCCAGGCAACTCTTTTGTCTAAAGGAAGTCCATGATCAGAGCGTCATCTGCCAACCTACTGAAAAAACTTCTGCCTCCGTGTGGTCCCCTTCAGGACACTGTGTGCTTGACTCATCAGCTGAAAGCCATTTGCTTTGGTTGGTGTTTTAGCACCTTCTAAAGACATTGTCTAAAGTGAAGTTTAGCAAGGAAATCAGGCCTATAGAAATGCACAAAACAGAGCTTGAAATTATGGCTCAGTATCTTCAAGTCACAACAGAAAATGAAAACACGAGCTGACATTTAATATTTTCAGATTTCTAAGAAATACTTCCTACCAAACAAATTTTAGTGATGCTGCTGATGCTCACCAGCAGGATTTTCCTCCACTTCTCACAACCCAGACGACTTATGAAGATGAATAAATTATTGTGGTGGTGGCACCTATTTGCAGGGTGTTGCTGACTTGAATGACAGAGCTTGAGCCCAAACGGACTCCAGAAACTTGGGATTTAGGCCAACACAAACACCGTGTGGTTCAAGAAGAAGTCCTAAGCTTGTTGGGAAACAAGAAGATGCAGCAAAGAACTGCCAAGATTTTCCAAGCTCTAATAACAAAAAGACTGCGAGTGCTGAGGGAGCTGGACTGGCTTTGTCTGCTGAGCAGGAGCTACCAGAAGGACACTTCTGAAGATCAAGGTTGCCTCGGGCCCAGTGCTGCCAGCCAGGCGGGGGCAAGGATTGTCTCACCTCGAGCACTGGGGGCAGGTTGGGTGCCACAATATCAGAAGGACATAAAGCTGTCAGAGAGTGCCCAAAGGAGGGCTACGGAGATGGGGAAGGGTCTGGAGGGCGAGAGGTGCGAGGAGCGGCCGAGGCCCCTTGGTGTGCTGGGCCCAGAGCGGAGCAGGCTGAGGGGAGGCCTCACGGCTGGCGGCCTGCAGCTCCCTCCCAGGGCAGCGGAGGGGCAGGCGCTGAGCTCTGCTCTCTGGGGACAGCGACAGGGCCCGAGGGCACGGCACGGAGCTGCCATGTCAGGGGAGGCTCAGGCTGGGGGTTAGGGAAAGGTCCTGCCCCAGAGGGCGGTGGGCACGGAACAGGCTGCCCAGGGCAGTGGGCACGGCCCCGAGCTGCCGGAGCTCAGGGGGCGTTTGGACCCCGCTCTGAGACACGGGGGTTGGGTCTGGGGGGTGCTGTGTGGGGCCGGGGTTGGGCTCGATGGTCCCTGTGGGTCCCTTCCAACTCGGGATATTCTGTGATTCTATAAAGGAGACAAACACTATATAGCAGGAGATGATTTACAACAGTGGCAATGCTACAGCTTGGAAAACGCAAACACAGCGCTGGAGCAGGGTGCTCTATCCTTGGGGACCTCTGTCCTTGAAGGTTTCCAGAGCTCAGCTATGCAAACCCACAGCTGAACGCATCCAGCACTGGTGACAGCTGTGCACCAGGCAGGAGATGGCAGAGGTACCTCCAGAGCTCCCTTTCAATCAACATTTCCAGGGCTCTGTGAATGGCCGCCTCTTCCTTTTTCTTCCATCTCAAAGCAAAACCAGACTGAGCTTTCTGCGCTCAGAAGCTACTGTGCATTCCCATTTGATTTAAAACATTTTCGATATTTTGCACCTTGATATATTTAAGCAAAAAAATGGCTTCTTTTCCTTCCCCAGATGGCTGCTTGTGGTCCTTTGATGAAAACCTAAGAGACCACTACAGGTTCCTACTTCTTTTTAAATGCACTTACAGAGAAGTTCCCAACTTTTTTTCTGGTCTTCCTTCTGAATTTGTTTATTAGCCTTTAAGTTTGCAATTAACTCAACTGACTGAGTTTACCAAATCAAACTTACAGGTGACAATTATGTGGCAGATTAATCCAAACTCTTTGCATTGCCTTATTTCTGCTGCAGCACCTTGAGAATATTACTGCTAAACAGCTTTGGAAACAACTGATTTTTCACAAACAATTAGGTTTCCTACAGAGAAACACACACAAGCCTCCTCCTCCCATCAAGCGCCTGACAAATGGCATCCACCCCGCCAGACAGAAGAGCAAAGCCACAAAAGCGCGCTTTTAGCCTGTAGCTATCTTTCATTCTGCGCCGAGTAAAACGGGAAGCTACATTTGATGAATTCCTGCAAGGGAATCTTTGTAACAAAGATCATGAAGGAGAAAACCGGTATGTGAAAGCTGAGATGGAGCATTTCCTAGGTATCATGGGAAAACGGAAAACAATTACTGGACATCTTTGCCTGACATGTCCCCATTATTCTGCGCTGGGTGGCTGGATTGCAGAGACCAATGTTCGGATGTTGACAGCTTTCGTCCAGTTCACTTTTTTTTTTTTTTTTTTTTTAAACAGAAGTGTCCAGTCACTTTCTGACCGTGATGCAAAAAAATCAAAATTTTAATAGGACGCCTGGTGTAACATCAAGACTTCTACATCATCGTGTCAGCACCAAAGGCTTTGCTGTCAGCTTAATGCCGTCTTTTGAGGCTCTGCAGCCCAGGTTATGACATTCGTCTGTTGAGGAAGCGCAAACCAAATAGGAATCCTTTTTTCACTTCGTATTTGTGAAAGCTATGGGCTGTTAGCAACAAATAGCTGCCAGCTCCCATTTTTTATACTTTACTGATCCATGATGCAATGCAGCTCAGGTCTTTCTGCTGCCAGTCTGATAACCCTGCCACCAGTTTGCCCCTTGTGATTCCATTCACTCAAGGTTAAATTCCAGTTTTTTCAGACACTGTAAGATTTGCTCAGTGCATCAGACCATGCAAGCCAGGATCCACAGGTAGACATCAGAAGGGCTGACCTACAGAACACAAGGAGTATAACACATTTGGGCGGACTGGGAACTGACATGCTGCAGCACAAACCTGTTAGTTACAACCTGTTTAAAAATCGTAATTTCTGAATCCATTGCTATATTTTCCCACTTCTAACTGCAGCATGCCCAAGACATGTACTCCACCACCCCAGTATGCAGCAATGCTGCCACACCAAAACAAGGACCACTGGAAGTCAGCTGCTGCTCTTCCACACTTGCTGCACAAGGCTTCTACAAAACACTCCTACAATTTCTCCATTCTGTAACAGGAAAACCCCAGCCCTCACCTCCACAAAGCAACTGTGCTTTGTTTTTGCTCCAAGATGAAGCTTCAACAGCAGAAATCACCTCAAGTCTTTTAGGAGACAAGCAGACAGACAGATATAGATACGTATCTCAACATCACCATGAAATCCACGGCCAGCTACCTGCCCCGCTCTGGAGTTCTGTAAGAGTGCCTCTTCAAACACATCATATATGCATCAGCTGGTCGCTTAAGTTGATTAGCAGGGGGCAGTTAAATTACTATGCTAATCCATGTATTCTCAGCACTGTTTCCTTGATATGGATATGTGTATATGCTTACTGGGAAGCCTTGATTAGTTCAAGCTTCAATGTGTCAAAGGCTCCAGATTCTTTCCAAAGAATAATTTCAGCTGTACTCACATCCCTAAAGTGTAGGAGCTGATTTGAAAAGGTACTTACTTCTACCATATGCTATTTTTCTTTAAACAATTTGCATTTCAAAGCGAATATGGCATTTATATTTGAATGAACATCAGTATGTTGCCAGAACTGGTCTCAAATGAGCAAAAAAAAGATGCTGGTCTCCTATTGAACAAAAATGTTTTCATCTACCAAAGGAGCATCAAAGGAAGAGTTCCTCTTTCTAGCTCTAGACAGCTTTATTAAAACTATCTTTTCTGATATTATAAAATACCCTGTTATGATCGTGCTCACAAAATGTTCAAACAATTAAGCTCTACAAAAACCATCCAAATTAAGATTCAAGGTAATTTCCAGGCTTGGCCAATACTCAATAGAAGAGCCTTTGAGAAAAGTGAGTGGTTTTTTTTTTTTTTTTTTTTTTTTATCCATCTATTCAGGGCATATAGCCACAAACAGCAAGTCAAGACAATGGACTTGACAAAAGAGGAATTAAGCAGACGAACGCGTACGTGTGCACATATTAAGAGACTGCTGGAAGCACACACAGGGGGCTGAGCGTGCCTTGATTTCCTGTGCACAGAGGGAAACCAACTTCAGCTCTTCTTGTGAGCCCCCCCCGTAGTGCTGTGTTCAGCTCTAGGTCCCCAACACAGGACGATGTGGAGCTGTGGGAGCGGGTCCAGAGGAGGCCATGAGGATGCTCAGAGGCTGGAGCACCTCTGCTGTGGAGACAGGCTGGGGGAGCTGGTGGGGTTCAGCCTGGAGAAGAGAAGGCTCCGGGGAGAACTCACTGCAACCTTCCAGTGCCTGAAAGAGCCTGCAGGAAAGCTGGGAGGGACTTGTTGTCAAGGAGCGCAGGGACAGGGTGATGGTTTTTAACTAATAGAGTGGAGATTGACATCAGTCATCAAGAAGGAATTCCTCACCATGGTGAGGCCCTAGCAGAAGCTGCTCAGAGAAGCTGTGGCAGTGCTGGATGGGGCTTTGGGCACCTGGCCTGTGGGAGGTGACTAGGCCCATGGCAGGGGTGGGACTGGGTGGGCTTCCAACTGGTTCTGTGATGTATACACAGTTGAACTACTGTTTCAGATTTACAAAACACAGACCATAAAGGCAAAGTCAGATTATAATAATTAGAAATGTTATAAAAGTAGCAGTCAGTAAAATGGAAAGATTAAGATGCTGTATATTATAAAGTCTTACAGAAAACTTAAATAAGGTTTATCATAAGTGTTATCTTCCTTGTTTTCAGTTACTTATTCAACAAGAGGAAGAAAACATTCAGGGCTTCTGTCAGGTTGGTCCTCTAATGGAACAGGATGGTGGACAGCATTTTACAAATTCCTCTTGCTGTATTTCGACTTACCAAAAATAACACAGCGAATCACCACGGGGCAGCAGGTTATTTTAATGGACACACCACTTTCAGCCTTCACCAACTATGCCGCCCACTAATTACAAATGCAGAATGAATATAACTCACATCTGTACAATAAAAACCGGGATAAAAGTGCCTTAAACTCATGCAAGTGACCTCCATTCATTGCTGCACACACATGTGGGAATCCCCTCAATTCCCAAACAAACCACTGAATTGCGAGAAGTTCTGTCCAGAAATGCAACTAACATGCTTTCGCAGTTTCGAGATGAGCAGACACTGCGGGAGCTGTGAAGCAGAACTACATTTTTTCATGAAGCAGCGGCACAGGAGACCCGCAGCGAATGGCCGCGCAGAAGCAGAGGAAGACTGAATCAGACAAACTACGGTAGTGCTGTGCTTTCACCACGACCACGTTCTATTTGTGTTATGCTCTTCATGTTCACGATGAGTTTCTCTTCCAAAAAAAGAAATAAACCTCTTAAGGCCAGAGGGCTCTGCTCACCAGCTGTTAGAACTAATGAAAAATACATTAGAGTTGTGGGTCAGGAAATCCTGACTCCTGATATCAGAGGGTTAATTGTTTCAAATCATGTTGGGTCAATTCATGTTGCAAGTATACTGCATATTCTTGAAATGCCCTCTAATTCATAAAAGGCACTGCAAGTAGATTAGACTGGCTGTTGGCTGCCTGCTAAAAAAAACAAGACCCAACAGAGCTCCCTCAAGCTTCTTCAGGCATTAGGGTGCAAAAGAAAAGCGAAAGAGGCCATTTTGCTAGCTGCAGAAATATTAAAAGTATTCCCCTACGCCTTTCTTCCATTCTGCCTTAAGTTTAGGAATTAATTGCCAGAGCTGTGCAGAAGTGTTTCCAGCGGACAAAATGTCCTGACAGCTTAAGCTACAAGCAGTGCCACTTTTTGCCTTCGTTGCCTTGTGCTTTCCAACAAATGTGGATGTTGGAACAAGGACTGTGTTTACTGAGGAAAATTTGGGAATGGCTCTTCTGGGTTCCATCAGTTTGCCACCTCTGATCCCAGCACCCGTCTTTTAAGCATGCTTCCTCCTTCCCTTGCCCAGCATTGAAAAATGGTTAAACCACTGCTTCACTCTCCCAACAGCACCCTCTGATCAAGCTGAGTAAGTCATCATGGAAAGGCAGGGAAGCAGCCATGCTTACAGGGAGAGCAGCAGAGGGGCCAGTGCCAGCGAGATCAAGTTCCTGAGTGAGGTTATTAATAAGGGAAAATCTCCTCAAGCACTGCAGTGGATTCTGCTTCAACCCCACTGCGGTGTGCAAACAGCACATGGTTTCTGCCTTGCGCCTATCAGGGACCTAAAATAATTTGAGGTTACTCATTTGGGGCATGAGAAAGAGTTCCAGAACACATTCCTTGGTTTTAGTGTTGAAACCTCCAATATGCCGACAACCATTTCCAATACTGCGACAAATGGCTTGCTTGTGGGTTTCACTCATTAAGGTTTTTCTGAACGAATTTCCCAAAGACAAGCAGCTGCTAATGCAGGGAGACCTTCCATCCTGCAGGCTGGCAGGGCAGCCTCCGAGAACTTGATTTAGCAGCCTGCAAACAGAGAAGGGTCACTACTAATGAACAAACAAGGCAATGCCAAGAAGCATCCTGGCAGGGAAGGGAATGGTGCTGGGAGTGTAACGAGGAAAGCCATTATTCTCAGAGCATGCCAAGCCAACGTGGCAAGTGTGGGGGAAAATTAACTCGTCTGAGAAGACATCTCTTCCACGAGAGGTTCTTCTCGACATCTTCATGAAACGCTTCTGCTCAAGATGCCAGACTAGTCCTGTAGGTAAGTTTCCCTTTCCCAGCAGGCATGTTATTTTTTTTTCAGTACTTTCAACAAATAGAAGTAATAAACGTGTCACTTTCTGGGGTCCAGCTTGATGTTACTAGCCTGTTCAAGGACTGCAGCTTTAAGACCCAGAGGTGTCCATTTTACATTGACAAACGCTTTATTTTGTGTTGCTGTTACTTGGTTGTGAATGCTGTTAACAACAGTGAGCCCAACTTTGCTAAAATGACATCACAATGAGGCGATTGCAAGATATTATGCTGCTTGCATGGCAAGACAAGAATCTGTAGGGGTCTGAGGCAAAAGGTACGAAACGCTTCCCAACACCTTTGGCTACCTGGGAAAGTAAATAATGGAACTGGAAAGGGGACGGGAATCTCACCTGCCAACGGATCTACCTGGAGAGTGAGTAAGATGCACCCAAGTAACTCTGGGAGCTTTCCGCAGGCCTGAAGACCCTTCCCTCATCCTGAGGGCTGCATCCGGAGCCTTGCTGAGGTGGAGGAAGACTGTAAGTATTCAACTATCTTCCAGAGTCTTAAGAAATTTGAACAAAGAAACTTTATTTTCGGAAAAGAGACAATAGATATGTGATATTACTCTTTTTTTTTTCCCCTCATAGCTCTTGCCACTGTAACAGCAGCTAAGTGAATGCATGTCTGCAGTGTGAGCAGTTTTGATAAACAGCCTCTGCGGGCCACACAACGGGGATAATGTATCCTTAAGTACTGCCAATGAGCTGCCATTCTGCACAGCCAATTACTTCTGTGCGTCTGTCACTCAAAGGAAAAATGACTGAGCCCATTAGATCAAACCTTTGTCACTGTTCCTAATGCACTCTTAGGCCTCATTAATCTGAGGGAGCAGCAACACAGCCGCCGGTGCCTCATTGCCTCCCCCACAACAGGCCCACGTGAATCTTCTCATCTCTCCCCCAAGTGCGCGGCGTTAATCAAGCTCTCCTTATTACCCCGGTCCCTGTCACGGCGGAGAGCGCTCTCTCTCCTAAATGCTCTCATTATGGCCCATCTTTAGAGCCGTCTGAGTGGAAAAAAAAAAAAAGAGCCAGAGAGAAAGAGGAGAGGAAAAAGCAAGTCCGATCGCATTAATATTCATGACAATAATTAGTATTCTAGGTCACTGAATATTCATGCTATTAGTTTGGTTTTTTATGGGTTTGCTGGATGTCCTGATTGCTGGAGTGTGGAGGAAAACAGCATGGTTGGGACTTTAGATGTCAACGGCAGTTCAATACTCAAAACACATTTGTGAATTTTTTTTTCCCTTTTGGTAAATCAGCTTCAACCCTCCTGATGGCTTTAATATTTTAAAATCACTGGGGGAAAAAGAATGAGCAATTTTGCAAAGGTCTTAACATCCAACTGGTTAGCATTACAACGTGTAACCATCACAACTCGGCGAGATTGCATTGGATGGACAAGACAGATCTGTGGTTTTTAGTCTGGATACGGTGCAACGGAGGCATAAAATCAGTCCGAGTGGAGCAGGCACAGCCTGAGCAGCAACGCCTGCATCTTGCCTGGCACCCGCAGGCATCCGCAGGAAGGTTGATGCCACATTTCTGCTGTTTCTGCAGCTCATTGCCAGGAAACGGACATTGCAAGAAGGAGGAGTCATAGGACAGCTCGTTGTCTCCTTCTTTCTCTACTGAAAGAACTTCTAGTACTCTGAAAATCCAAGCAAACTCCATTTTTCCAAGATTCAGAAAAATGCAATGCTTTATCAAATACCTCCTTCGCACTATTTTCCCTGCTCCCCTTTTTTTTCCCCAATATGAGGGAGCAGAGGGTACTAGAAGTGAAAGTCTGGTTCTGGAATGGGCAAATCCTGCATGAACAAACTGGACAACACAACCTGGAGGGACCACCCTCTAGTGGGACGAGAGGGAAATCTCCAATGCATCTAAAATTGTTTTTTTTTTTTTTCCTATCAAAACGTGCCAAGTGACAACTTCTCCTTTCACTTACTACAGCTATATATCACTGAACTAACAGCAAAGCCAACCAAATGGAAAATTGATTTGGGTGTTTAATGAGAAAGATAAGGCACAAACTTGCAGTTGTGATCTGTGTTAGAACTGTAGAACTCATGCTCAAGTTATAGCGCACAAGACACCAGGTAAGTCATCTCATGTATGACATCAGACTACAAAATCAGTAGCAAAATGCAAACCAACAATCTCTGGCCTCTGCAGAACCTGACCAGGTAAAATCTGGCATTGCAAAAAGGGAGATCACACACTGCTCCTGCACAGAAATGCACTCGCCTACAAGCAGGGAATCACAGAACCACAGAAGGGGTTGGGCTGGAAGGGACCTTACAGCCCCAGCCCCTCCTGTTGGCTGGCTGCCACCCCCCAGATCAGGCTGCCCAGGGCCCATCCAGCCTGGTCTTGAGCACCCCAGGGATGGGGCACCCCCAAGGAGCTAAGAGCAGATTCAAGACTTCTGGACCCTTTTGGAAAGGATTTCTCTCTACCCCATCTGCTATTTTTACTTGCAAACCTTCTACTCCAGTTGCTCCTGCTGCAGCTCAGGCTTTGGGCTGTTTGCAGAGGTGCACTGGGTGAAGGACAGACCCCGTGGCGTGGACCTGTGCTGGAGCAGTGCTTGGAGAGCTGCGGCCTGTGGGAAGCCCACGCGGGATCAGTTCGGGACGGACGGCACCCTGAGCTGCCCACTGGGGCGAAGCCACCACCAGAGGAGAATAATTCTAATTCAATAATTCTAAGCGCAGTGTGAAGGGTCTTCAAAGATCTACAGACTTCTCGTGTCTTACAGCTGAAGTTTTGCCGCTCACGAGTTCCAACAACACGCGAACAGCACCGCTGAGCTCCTGGCACACGTCACCCTGCCAGGAAGCAGTAACACCTGGTAAGCATCTGTGGAACGCAAGTTCAGCTATTTCTAGGGACACAAAATGGAAGATAGATAATGTCATCAGAAAAAGGCTTTTAGCAGGCCTGGGCTTCTCACCACGTGTAAGCAAAGAACTTGAAGTTGATTTCCAGGACCAATCTTGGACACTTTAACTGAGTACTGGTAAACTAACACGTTATCTTCTTCACTGAACTGTAATTACTTAACAGGAGAGGGAAAATTGCTCTGTTCCTGACCACACTGAACAACTAAATGAAACACCGGCCCCACTTCTAAGCACGAGGGGTATTACTCTCCTCCACGTATCGAGTCTGCACTGGCCAAAGCTCAGAACACTAAACATCGCTGTTCTGGGGTAAGGCACAGTGTGCTACGGTGAGAATGTGGTGTATTTACAAATAAAAAGAGCAACTGCTGATTTTTTCTGGGATTGGTCCAAACCTCCTTCATACCACACATCTATGTATATAAACTTGACAGCAAAAAACCAGCAACAGACAGTTCCAGTCCTGCCATCAATTTTGAAATATCTCTCACAACAAAGACAACATTTTGCCAGTACTAACAACAGGGAAAATGCTCTGAGACAGCATGACAGACAGAACAGGGGATAATCTGCAAATATTTGTAGCTGCATGACAGATCACTGCAGAGATAGCAGAACTCCCCCTGGCACTCCAGCAGCCCAGCCGTACCTACGGGCGTCCCACTGCGCAGAAGCTGTGACCCCTCTGCATGTCAACACACTTGGGCGCAGTTCAGGCTCCCACAACCAGGCACAGCTTGTGAGAGTGTATTTTTACAACATTAACCCTCCCCATGTATTTTAAAATCACTGTCTGCAATGCTGCTTTCTTCAACATTTCCTAAATAGGTGAGTACTGAGGATGACGTATGGGCTGCTACACAGTTGAGCTGCTGCCAGGTGTTTTCCTGATCTCCTGTAATTCTTCTGGTCATCACTGCTTGCATCAGCCAGCTGTTGATTGATTTCAGTACAGCTTGGACAACGTTACTTGGCTTTCTTAATAATGCTCCTCTCTTGTTGCTGACTACTCTGCTCAGAAATGCAACCACCAGACAAATCTCAAACACGGTCTTTGGAATGAGAAAGATTCCATGAAAAACGTTCCTCCAGAAGAACAAATTTTATGTAGAAGTTTGGGAGTAATTCAGCAAAACTCCCTTTGTAAAGAAAAACCCTGAAGAAAAGACGTTGTGGCTGATAGCCACGAACGTACCAACCTGAATTTGAGAAGCAAGAGCTGTATGGAAAAATCCTCCGGCAGGCCTGAAACTCCTGCACTAAGGAAATGCGGCCTTACAGAAACATGCATGCCTGAACTGACCCCTCTGTCTCACCAAAACCTTATCCAGCCCCATATCCTCTGACACCCGAAGCAGGCTCAAGGCGGCAGACGGCGAGGAAGGAACAGGCTCGCTGCTGCCAAGCAGAGCACCAAGATGTTTAGCCCACCCCAACCCCACTGCTCCCCCCAGCAAGTTATAAAGATGTTTCCAAACATTTATGTTACAACTAACTTTTTTCTTTCAAAGCAACTGCTGTGTGATAAAACCGCAAGCTAGCCAAGACACACACACAGTGGCTAACATGACTGCCAGGTACAGCTGCCTGCTGTACAGTTTCATTTTTGTTTAAACATTCATCTCAAAGAGCAGCATCTGAAGTTGGAAGGGAAATCCTTCTTCCTCTTCCCCTAACATTAGGTAATTTGCATTGTAAGAAGACACCTTGGCCTGAAGCACAAGAAAACCATTGCTATCCAAGAGAAGACACTCGGACAGCAGCCCACTGAGCTCCCACCTGCTCATCCTCCCTGCGCAGTGTGCACCACACAGGGATAGCAGCGTGTTTGGGTGGTTCTGTCAGCCTCTAGTCGTAAACGGAAAAGGCACTCGGCGCTTTATGGAAGTCATCCCAAACATGCTGACAAACCTTCTATGCCAACACCACACCATTACGCGTTTTGTGTAAGCTGTGTGTTTTAGAAGATAAACTGCCTTAAATGCTTTTTCTTGAAGCAATTTTTAAAATCCATTTAGCTGCACGGACAAGCACTTCAGAGAACAATAAACTTCTTTGTTTAGCGCTCACGAGGAGCTATAAACTACTTCCATAAATAAAATAGCTTTCTACAGAAGAATCTCGCTGCTGGAAAGTCCAAAATTGTGCATCCTTCTGCTGGTGGAAACAAGTGGTGGGGATGCCACCAGGCAGCCACAAACAGCCCTGTCAAATGACACAGCAGTTTTTCCACAGTACTATACTTAATAGTCAGCAGCGAGGCTGTGTCAGTTCTTCACAAATGTCAAATTCCGCGAAATCATGTAGGTTTTTAGCAAGCACAAGGTAACAAATACAAAGGATGGATGCTGAAGGTTAGTCAGAAATTTAGAATCTCTTTTAGAGGTCAGATCAGTAGTCAGAGAGGGCTTAAAAAGTTGCATATTAGTGGTCACTTGCATTTGCTGGTAGATATCCCCATCCCAGTGACACATGGCTGAACCCACTTGGGAAAGCAGTCCTTCCCTTGTCTGCCTAGCGTCGTATGCTCTTACCTGAATTCGGTGAGATGTGTAAACTGCTCATGTCCTTGGAGAGGCCATTTGTTTTGGGACTGGAAATGGGGGCACAGGCTGACGTAGCTCGAGGCGGCCTCTTTCCAGGAACTTTCACAGTGGTTCTCAGCAAGTCGATTTCTTTCCCGTGAACGTTCTGCATATAGTCCTGGTGAGAGGGGGAGGAAAGAAAAAAAAACAGTATCAAACAGGTAGTTCTGTTTCTTCCACTTTCTAGGTAACACAGTCCACATTTTTAAACTACAAATGCTCCCCAAGCCTGGAGCAACTACATCCTCCGACAGCTGGCTGGGTAAGAGGCACCTCACACCATAGCTGCTTCAGAGCCACACACACAAATTCACCAGGGCCCAAACAGAATGACAAGACAAGGCTGACTCCCTCACGAGCATGTTTATTTGTGTGTTCTCTCTACTTCATCAATGTTTCTTTCTTTCTCTGTAAAATTTGGCTGAAATCGGTTGATAGGAACAGAGGTTACTAAAGGGCACTGGCTGACTGGTAAGGTTTCTGCAATTACAACACCATCTCCTTAGAACACAAGCCTTCCTCCACACACCAAAAAAAAAAAATCACAGCAGGCAGAAAATTATGCAAATCAAGTCTGATTAGAGTAAACACACTAAAAGCTGGAAGCCAGAAGTGGAAAAGGCTTTTCCTAATTCGTGTTTGGAAAGCACGCAAAGAGGGAATAAGCAAATGCAGTCACTTATGGAAAGACAACGGCCAACTGGCTGGAGCCAAGCCACTGTTTCCTGAGAAATTCAAGAGAAAGTGAGCTGCGCAGTTCTTCAGACTGGAAGAATAGGCTCGAAATTCTGCTTTCCAGCTTCAACTGCACACTCTAAATTGCCTGTGGGCTTCCTCAGATGAACACGGAAAAGCAAATGAGCCTGGGTTCCCTTATCAGAGGACAAATGACAGTTCATTAAGGTGAGACAGCCACTGAATCTGCAATGCTGGGGTACATCAGAAGAGAGACTTCCAGTAGAGATGGTGACTGTTAAAGCCAGTATGCAAAACAAAATTCTCATTTCCTGATATGTAGCATTGCGGTTACTGACATTTCAAAAGAATAAAACAAACAAACAAACAAACAAAACAAACCCAAGTGAAACCAGAACAAACATGAAGACAATCACAGAGAAGAAATGCAGGATGGGTCACACAACATACAATGTTTGCCCTTCGTTTTGATATAAAATACATGTGGGTGTATGCACCCCAAGAAGAGAACAGTGACATGAACCAAAGGCTCTGCAGGTAACCAAGAAAAGGGAAACCAAGGGAATGTTCCCCTTAAACAGCCTCCTGTGAGGAGCAGCTTGCCAAAACAGTCTAGCTCCTTTTCGGGGGAGAACTCAATTGATTTACAGAGGACTGGGTGATGCTGTCTGTGCCTGCACAGGCAAAGACTTGCTGACAATGACATTTCTTCCAGGTTCCCCAACAGTTCAGGGCAAAATTTATTCAGACTACAAGGTATTATATACAGGATCACAAATATTAATTAGGTCGGTTCCAAACGTGCTGCACACACATCCCTCTCTGTACCACCACAGCACCAATTTACAAGTAAATACCTGAACGGACTAAAAGCACATTCCAGATCTAAATCACTACTGGCACAATACAGGGAGCAATCAGCTTCCTCATAAAAATCCCTCCACCTCTGACAGATTTCACAATACAAATTATATATTCTGCTCAAAACACATCAAAATCTACTACTCAGCCAGCATTCATTTCTTCACAGCTAACATTAATCTGTGGCAAAAACCAGAACTAAGCTGTTGTAGGTCTTTTTTTTTTTTTTTTTTTCCCCCAACTGTTTGGGAATAAACAGTAAAAAAAGGAAGTCTGAACAGTTCAACGGGCAAGGAAGCACTGCTCTGCTTCCACAAGAAACAAAGGCAATACATTAATAAAAATTCACTTCGCTAGCTGCTAGATAGAAGTGAACAAAGCAGTTTTGTCTATAAATTATCAAGTTGGCGTAACTTTCTTGTTCAGTGTCTGTTCTCCACAAATTAAAATACAATAACCAGAACGTAACTGAGCATTTACTGCTTATGGGCTCTAAAACGAGGCTTAATCAGAGAGTGACTGAACCTCAGCATGTACTCTTTTAAACAGACGTTTTTTATTTAACATACAACAACCAGTGTATTCCATGTGTGTTTCCTAATGAAGTCTTTATTCCAAATTCTTCAGTAGAGTAGGGCGTACAGTTTCCCTGCGATGACTTGTGAGATGTGACAGGGCATTATTAAAGCACTTTTAATTGAGAGAAAAACAGGCTTAGGTGAGCTATAAACAATTCAAGAGAGTAAGTCAATGCTGGCAAACAGGAAATAAACGCACTGTAGCCATACCATTATTCCATGAAAGTGCCTGAACAGAACAGATGTCACACAGGTATTAATGTCAGTTTAAATATTTATAGGGATATATCAAATGTAAACAATAAAGACTCTTTCATTGTGTGCAAGATGCATAGCGATAATCTCTGCGCTCCCCTGAGGAGGAGGAGAGGAAAGCACCAAGTCTGCAGTCAGCGCAGCATCCACCCTTGCACATGCTCCTTCAGATCTGCACTTGGGGAATAAAAGTTAAAACTACAGAATAATGTAGCAGCCTCAGAAGTGCAATGTATGGTTTGATCAGATTAGAACAGATGAGGGTCTTGCTGTCATCTGGAATATGCTGTGTTAAAGAGAAGACAGCAAGGCTGATTTTGATATGCAAATGTTTCAGATATAACTCCCCTAGACGTTAGTTGTAGAAAATGCTGATCCAAGAAAAAAGGGGAAAAAACCCTTTAACAAGGCATGAGGGTAATTCAAAGCCAAGTACTTTTAAACAGCACTTAACAAGTCCCTAGAGCCTACTCAACAGCGGGCCACCCCAGAAGTGCCATCTTCTGCCCCTCAACAGCTTGAAAAAGTAGTAATTGCAAAGCCATTTGCATTTTTCTTCTCAAGTTGTCCATGTTCATCATTCAGCAACGCAGAAAAAAAGTGAGCAGCGAAGCTGGGGGAACCCTCCCCAAACGTGTCAGGAACAGCATCACCGAGAGCCCGAGCCCCCCGCACCTTCGCCGTCGCTTGTTTTTTACATTTCGCTCCTAATTATGTTGCATCTATTGCCATACACTTAATTAGCTGCATTAATGTGATTTCTTTTCACATAGTCAAGCAATTAAGAGCTATGATTGAGTTTCATTCAATTAGCCTCAACAAACATGCTAATTGATGTCCCAGATGCAAATGAGGTGCAATGAGAGAAACCTGCTAGCAATTGAGAGCTGTGGCAGGAGACCCAGGGCGCTCGGCTCGCTGACAGGAGCCCGCCTCAACATGGCCGCCGCCGCCGCGGCGCGCAGCCGGGCCTTCGGCGTCCCGTGGGCCCGCGCAGGAGCAGCGGGCAGCGCTGCATCCTGTCACGTCGCCCCCAGTCCTCGCAGCAACGGCTGGCAGCAGCACAAGCGGGGAAGCGCTCAGCCTCTTCCTACAGCTGGGGAGGCATTTCTTTATCTAAGGCCTGCAAAAGGTCGCCGTGCAATCTCCGAGCCCGTGAAATACTACACAGGTAATGGCCTACAGTTATCAGTAAGTGGCAACTTCATCTTAGTCAGCTGTGGGGCAACGCTGCTGCTTCACGTTAAGGCCAGAACACATCAATCAATCAATAATCCCTAAAAATACACTCACTGTATCGATTCTCATTGCTTTTCATCCCGAGGTTACTGTTAGCGCTTTGCTCCAATACAGGGCTGCTGAGGTGTTAATTTGACTACTCAAGGCCATTGACCATTATCTATAGGACTAAATAAACTGTTAAAATATCAGTGAAAGTCATAAAAGCTACACTGACTGAAGATGACACAAAATGTTATTTGACGGCACTACAAAATGAATCGCCTTGAGTGAGAAAGAAACGATGTGCCATGACACAGAATAATGTAAAGTAAAATTACTCTAGTATTGGTCTTAATACAGCTCTCCATTTATAACAGCAGAAATTAAGTTGACTAGCTCAATGAATGAATGGGCCTTTCCCACACCCAAACTGAGCAAACAGATATTATGTTTTCTAAACAGACATACCAAAAATAAACAGTGCTGGTTTTGGGGTTTCTCTTTCGTTTTTAGTGCCAGTGGTCGTTAAACTTGCTGCCATACATCGCAATGGCTTCTACTGCCCTCAAAGCCCGAGAAGACACTCCACCATTAACGCAAGCTGAAACTTGGCTCCACGATGCTCCCAGCTAGCTGCTTACTTTCTGCCAGCCAAGAAAGGGGAGGACAGAAGAGCAACACCCAGCCCCAAAGCCAAACATCCTCTTCCACAGCCATGCTCCATGCTGTCGATGCACGCGTGGCCCCCTTCTCCAGTGGGGAGGAAGACTGGAATGGACCCTTTCTGACCTTACTTTTGTCCTGGGATTGCAGTGAAAAGGCTAACACAATGCTGCCACCTATTCTTTTTGGCCAAGAAACCTCACCAAGATGACAGAAGGATCAGCTGTAGAAGATAATAATTAGCACCTCTTCTGGCTGGGCTCAGTTGGATGGTGAATGGAGCTCTCTTGCAGAGAAATTCCTTTCACTCGAGTTGCAGTTTTGCATCTTGGAACTAGGTGATTGGGGCTCAAAGTTCACCCCAAACCCTCTCATCTGAGGCTTGTCCTGTGTCATAACATTAATCCTTAAAATTCTGCTCCCTCCTAGAGGGCATCCAAAGTGGTTCTTCCACCACGTATGAGTCCCACTACCACCATTTTCCAGTGAAGGTTTTACAAAATCAGACTCCTCTCAGAACAGTGCTGTTCTATGTATTTAATCACAGAAAAATAAGATTATTACATTTTTTCTCATTTTGAGTTATTAAAGTGTCTCACAACAAGCCTGTTTTTCCAATGCTAGAAAGTGGTCCAGGCCCAGGACAGAAAGCTAGAAATCCCTTCCCAGATCTGCCACTAGTTTACATTGACCTGAGGAAGAAAAAAAAAGAAAAAAAAACCTTCATTCTGTGCCAGTTCACCCACCTTCAGTTGTAGAAAACAGTCCTAAGGCTTAGTGTACTGAGGTTGGGACGGTCTTTCCTGATCGGAGGTAAAATAAAACAGAGACGAATGCTTTTGGAAAATAAAGTTTATGGTTGCGCCTCTGGATGATATTTTGGAAGCACACAATTCCTGTTTTGTGAGCTGAGGGTAGGCAGTAACCCACAAAACCCATTGTTCACCGTCAGCAACAACTGCCTGGCGCAACAAAACCCGACCCCTGCCTCCAAGCCAGCACCAAGCCCCCAACTCCATGCAGACCGGCGAAGGGCTGAAGCCTTCACTTCTGTGCATGTGCAGGGCAGTCAGACATTTTTATTGCAAAATGCTGTCTGGAAAAGATGCAAAACAAAATTGCTAAACTGCAAAAAGAAGAAAAGGGAGGGAGGGGGGAACAAAAGGCCCCCTTCCCTTTGCTTATTGAGTTCAAAGGCATAACATGCAGCACCCTGCAGCAAATGGGAAGCTACACTAATTTTAAAGCCATAAAACGCTATAAAGTGCCCTGCGGGGCAGGACTACACTGAAGCTAGTTGCACCTAAATAAGACATGGTTCATTTACTTCGCAGCTTAGCCTAATGTAATCATCAGCGGATTTCTAGCCTAGAGTTGTAACAGGCAAATAGCCGATACTGCGGAGGCGACACTCCCAGCCATTGAGGGGCCTCAGCTAGATTGCTGTTGATTAGAAAATTTTTCAGTTTTGACAAGCACTTAATGAACATAAATCGCTCCTTGATTGGTTTCCATTTGGGGCCACAGGCACACCTAAGAAGAAACAAAAGTCTCCAACTCCTCTCCCCACCTTCCCTGCGTGGACGGCAGCAACGGATCTCGATGATCGGGTTATGAGCCACAGTGGAATATATTCATCAGATTTTCCTGCTAATGTAGCTATCCTCCCCTCTTGCATATAAACATGGGCATAATATCTTTCAGCTTCAGAATATATAGTTAAGCTGAAGAAAAACAATGAAATGTCATTTTCTAAGAAGACCACAGAAATGAAAATGCATTCTGGAAAACACTGATCACCCTAAGCACTTGTCCTGACAAAAAGAAGGTCATCTTGAATCTGTTTTATTCTAACTGGGACTCAAGAACATTAAATTTCTGTAATAAAAGGCATCGACTATGCCTATACTACAGTATTAATCAGTCCAATCAGCCTTCCAGGGGCAGCAGCAACATTTTCAACACAAAAGCAGCTTCAAAATATTATTATTTTTTTTAAATGGATCTCTCAATTTCACGAGATGTTAACACAACTCTGTCTGCACTTCTCTGCTCATTCAGACTTGGTAACAAGAACTGCTGTAAAAGACAAATCTGAGTTTTACCATCGTGAGTAATTTATGAGGCATTTATATCCACAGCAGTTAGCTCTGCTGGACAGGAAGCTCTAATTTTATAAAACCCTGTGATTAATTAATAGCTTGGCTCTTGCCATTAATTTGCAACTCATTCAGATACCAAATTTTTCCCTGATTTTTTTTTTTTTTTTTAAAATATGTGCTGGCTATTCCCTACTATATACTGCAAGTTTGCACAGCTCTGCAAGTAGCAGGATTGTGTTTGCTACAATACCCCACGCTAATGATGTGATAAATCTTGTCGTACCCTCTGAAATGAATGGACTTGAAAGGAAAAATGCTTCACGTTCCCCTTGTTTGTGCTTTTACTGACCTGTGAGCATCTGTAACGAGTCATAGAAGTGATTATAAGAAGTTGCTGTGAATAATCAGTCTTCCTCTCTTTCAACATAGACAGTGATTACATGTTTTAGGAGTGTTTCACAGTGCTGACCATCAGTGACTAGAGTTTTATTTTTCACTGAGCAGAACAGGTGTAATGGCACTTTCAAGCAAGATTATTTCTAGTTTGAGAGGACACAAAGATAGAGTTTGCCCAGGAGCTATATAAAGTAAAATGAGTGACCCCCAAGAGTTACAGGCATGCCTTGATTTGCAAGCATGCTATCCACCTTCAAGCTGCTCAGGAACAACGTAAGGACTAACCATGGCGAGAAACCTGAGCTGCATTGGTAAGAAAAACGCATGCTGCAAAGCCTGAGGAAACCACCGGGACCTCCAACACCACAAGACGCGTACAGGGCATGCTCAGCTGCCTTCCATTTCTCACTAAGCGTGCTCTTCCCATAGGAAATGGCCAAGCAGGAAGCTCAACCACAAGGTCAGGCCTCCACCCAAAGGCTCTGAAGAATTCTGCTGGTCCAAGAACTATGCCTGTTTCATCTCAGAAGATGCGTCTTTTTGGCTTACTGCTGGAGCAAAACATAGCCTCGTGGTGGATCTGACTCTTTGCCAGACTGAAATTTCTTTTATTTAGTTGAACTACATACACTTCGATTGCAAAAAAAAACATTGCTAATGCTTCCTTGGAGCTAGCCTACATGGGCCGCACACCCAGTCAGGACTGTCACTAAGAGTATCACAGCTGTGGCTACTGCCAAATTAACTGAGCAGAATGACACGTGTGAATTCCCACCCTTCTCACCGAGATGAAGGAGAGATTTCCCCCCCTTAGTCACTGCAACAATCCCGTACCGCCTAGTGCAGGTTTTCAAACTAGATCTGTGCTGATGGGAGCACGGCTTAACAGCAGCATTGCTGCAACACAGACCTCAGCAAGCCGAAGGACACCCTGCTGTGTAGGTACGTGGTATTTACATACCACGCGTGTTCTAGATGGGCTTTAAGTGACAGGCCTCAGCCTCTCCTCATGCAGTCAGGAAGCTGTCCTTTCCTCCCATAAGTTGCCACAGTACTGTGCTTTATTTAAAACAAATCTAGACAAGATTAAATAAGAGGGAAAAAAAAAAAAAAAAGCCCTTCTCTAAAATACCCTTTTTCATTTTTCCTTTTCCCCGTAAACAAGGGGCAGCGATGATGATGAGGACGCAACAGCAGAAAATGGACGTCCACAGCTAAAGCTTTGTCATCTATCGACCTGTGGCATGATGGCAACCGTCTGGAAGACGGACCGTGGTGAAACACCATCTATTGATCAGGACGAGGCTCAGATGAAGGAGCTGCGTGCAGCACTGCCCAGCAGGTAGCCTGGCGAACACATTTCGGGAGCCCTTACACATGGCACTCTGCCGTTAAAAGCCAGGAGATGCCTAGACAAATTCCCACGGGTCCCTTTGGGCAGGCTGACACTGAATTTGTCGGCCAGAATTTTCGTCATCCGCTCAATGGCGATGCTCCACAAGCGTATGATGAATAGATAGCTGTGGTGAACTTTGAAGCCTGCGGGTCAAAGTTCTCTCTCATTATCCCCACCATTTTCTATTGGTACAGCTCCTCAGCATCCCAAGGGAAGGGAAGGTTTGAGGCTCTTGAAAAAAAACTGACATGACCAAGTCAGAAAACAGTAGGGTGCTTATGTACATATATTTTCTTTCCCCATTCTTCTCTTCCCCCACTTTCTTAAGAAGAAGGAATACGAATTTAGCTATTGTGTGAAATGTCAGGCCAGTGGCACTCATAGTTACCCTGGTAGCGGGCACAATGCAGCACTCATTTCAGCACGCCACGCTGCCAAACAGCCTGACCCTTCCACAGATACCTCCTCTGTAAGTAGGATACTCATTCCATTTCCACTCCCCACCCTAAAACCTTTCATTCCGTAGCCAATCTTTTTCACGAGGAGGAAAACGGTTCTGATTTCTGCCACACCAACGCATTCACTATATTAAAAACCACTGCCTTCACGCTCGACGTGCTGCTGAACACATCTGACGGCAGGGACAACTGATCTACCGTTGGCCAAATCTCAAGCAGCATCTAATACAATGCCTACTAACAGTCACTAAATATTTTAAAAGCTTCTTCCAAAGGTGGAGTTCAGCAGAATTCTGTGGTCTGGCTCAAGCCCCAAGCTGGAAAGACCAAATTATCTTCTGAATTTCTTCCCTCCTGCCACCACTAGAGGCCAGGCCACCATTCACTTCACAGAGCTACGACTGCCAAATGTTGGATTACCAAAATTACCTGCAGATTTGAAATAACCCCGACCTATCCAACAGGTGAGATTAGCACCAGGTCTTCTCATGTGTTTAGGAAACTAACTTGGGACAGCTAACAAGAGCTCTGCATTGGTTTTCCATTTCAGGTGGAGACTTCTGTCTCACAAAGATACTTTGGGGCACGTCAAAGTGAACAGTGGTACTGCCAGGAATTGCAAGGCGCAAAAACGAAAAATAGATGAATGTAACAGAGCGATGTACAAACTGCCTGATGCACAAAGAATGCTCTGCAGGATGCATTAGCGACAGCTAACTGACACCAAACAGCTCATCGGCAGTACTGAAACGCACTGCTCAAGTAGTGCAGTGACTCTTTGAAGGCTAAAATCAATAGCATTAAAACATTAACATCGCTTATAATATAAATCACGTCACAGGAAGGTGCAGAAGCATAGGTATTCCTAGCGAGTGGGTTCCGTGAAGGTGTCTGCAGAAGCCTCACCATGAGCACTATGCTTTCCCCACCAGCTTCCTGTCAGCTACGAGCTGTGCATGGTCCCTCACCACTACTCTCCAAAATACAGCCCAGGGAAAAGCAGCAGTTCCGAAGCCCTCTGATCTCTGAAAGGTCTGAGCAAATGGAAACACGGGGACGTGTACCTTTTTCTTGGGAGTGGGGGGGCGCAGTGGGGGATAGAGGGGAAACAATTACAGGCTAGTAATTACTTCTTCTTTAAATGGATTCTCTCTAATCTCCAATGGATTTACCTCTAATCTCAAAGTAATTACCTCTAATCTCCACGGATTCTCACTCTGGGGAAGACTAAGCAGCTCCAGGGAAGCCTGAAGAGAAGTACTCTATTGTCTGTGAGAGGCAATGAAAAACTAACACATGTGCCCAGAAAGCTCAAGAACAATAGAGCACTTACGGAGCGCGGACGGGACCGGGCAGCCTGCCTCCTCCCTGCTCACTGCCCCGGTGGCCACCGCAGCGTGTAGGAGGCTCAGCTGGGGCCTCCACGTGGGCTGCCTCGCAGGCACGCGGGATCTGTGCTGTCAGCAATACCGACACAGGTAACGCAGGGCTGCTTCTCAGCAGCACTTCCCCAGGTTAAAGGGGCCAAGAACAGCCAATGCAGACACAGAGCCATGTCCAGGTTCACGAAAGGGAAATGAAAATTGGACAGTGAACTGCTCCAGGCTACACAGGTTGAGGGACAAGATTTCTCACGGAAGGTAACAATTGCTTGTAGCTACTCGTGTTACCTATTAAACAATTTTTAGGATGTATGGTATTATGGCAACAAGTGAGACTATGAAGGTCTTGGTGACAAGCGAGAGAAAATCCCAATATTCAGCCCACTGGAAACTGCAAGCTGGTGCAAGCACAGCATCAACGTGGCCACACTCCTGAGACACCACTCATCTAAAGCAGAGGCTTTCCGCCAGGTCCACGCTCAAGCCCAAGAGCACAATCACAGAAGTATATCCATTCAAAACCTTGATTTTCACTCTTTATTGAAAAAAAAAATCATCCAGGAGCTCAGAAGGACAGTAACGGGTGTCAAACGTCCCTAAAATGTTACAGGTGGTCCCCCTCTAATTGCCAGAGGTAATGGTGATGAAATCTAAAACCTGAGACAATCCCAAAGATCTCAGTGAGAGTCGTATCATGTTTTAAGTGTCTGACTCTTGCCTGTACTACAGAGCAAGTGAAGGAGTTGGGAATTCCCTGGGAGTTTCAAAATCCTGGGTGCCCATAGTGGTTCTGTCTTTTGAATTGCTCTGGCATGGGACGAGCTCTGACAAATCTCATCTCTCCTCCTGCTGGCACGGGTGGGACTGATGGGAAGGGCTAGCTTTGAGCCAGATGCTTTTGCTCCTTCCTCTCCCCAAACCAAATCCACGAGCTGTGTTATACACGCAGAGGGACAGACTGGATCCTTGGGTACAGACAGTGACAGACATCTTAATGTGAATACGTTTTATGGCATATTTTAATAGCGATGTCATTTTCAAGGGGCTGTTCGGAATTACTTTCTGAATAAACCACACTGACAAATGCCAGAAACCCCTCTCAGTCTTCACTACATCTAGGACACTTGTACTTATAAAATGCGTCTGCTGTTTTTTAAGGGACAGCAAGTCCATAGAAGCGTCAGCACAAAATAAAGGCTTAAACTGTTTCAACTGCCCCTTGGGATCCAAGCGAACCCTTGCTCCAAGGCATTCAGAGGAACTGGACTGTACACGCAGACTGTCAGTGTGGAATTTTATTTCCAAGCGTGCCTTTCTGAGGTGAAGGGGAAGGGAATGAAGAGCGAGAAGGAAGTCTCCACCCAAGAGAGCTCAACAAAGACATGCCCAGATGAACTTGCTAACACTGCTTTAAGCAGGGCCTGCCCGGTGCTGAAGGTAGAGAGCACTGTGTACTCACGTGCAGGCTAGGATGGTAGGTCAGCACACCGTTGTCACACAGCGTCACGTACTTCTTCTTCCATTCCTTATTCAACGACTTGCCGCTTCGCTTTAGCAGCATACCCTGTTAGTGGATAAAAGGAAGAAGATTAAACACTATTTTGCTGATGCATAACTATTCAAGACACAGAAGAGGGCTACAATCCTTCCGCATTCAACTTCATTCCTCAGTTTAACATGACGCAGAGTAAGGTTACCCGCCCTACGTGCTAAGTTGCCGAAGACAACACGCTCGGTGCATTTCCCAGCACTGTAATAAAGGATGAATTTTTGGTCATGTGAGGGCCATAGGGTTTGTGCTCCTGTAGGCACTGACGTGTGCCTTCCCTGGTTGTTCAACAGGGAACAGCACACATTTGTGTTTTCATTCCTGTTCTCAGTAAGGTGACACCACAGTGGAAGTCCTCCTGACTTCATTCATTCCAGCAAAGGAGATGACACCAGTGGCAGGGAAGAGCAGCAAAATGGAGACGGGGCAAAACCAGAGCTTTTCCAAAAAAATTCTGAGTAATTGGAGAAAACAGGTGTAGTCAATAAGCAAAGCAGGTGGGCGAGATGATTCACTTTTCCATATTCTGCATTCAGTCTACACATCAGTGATAAATTTCAACAAGCAACATGAGATTCAAAGCCATCATCATGTTTAAATGGACAAAGACTATGGGTGCGTACAGACTGTTCACAGATTAAAAAACAGAAATTCACTTAGAAAGCAAAACGTAACAACTTGTAGCACACACTGATGGCAAACCATCAGTTTAAACCGTATTTGGAAGCTGACTTGGTTAAAGCAGTCACGTTTTGTGAGCAAGACATGCTACCCGCTCTCCCACTAGACCTGCAGCTTCATAACAAGGCCACAAGAGGACAAGGGGCACTTCTGTGCCTCTGCAGGACAAGAACTCTTCCAGAGCCACGCACGTTTTTTCCTCCCTCCATGCCAGGTGTTAAAACTTGGAGCTCAAGTCCCTTGCCACAGCCCACAGGAACTAATAACTCTCCTCCTGCAGCCACAGAGACGATCCCTAAGGGAAATCAAAGTTCACAGCCGCCTGTTCCTGGACGCACACTTGCAACAGAACTTCAGTGAGCAGCCCTTCACCATTCAAGGCCACCTGCGGATAGGGCTGTAAATAAAAGCTCGTGTCAGAGGACTGAATCACAAACCCCTAACTTTCTGACCATCTGGGGGTCAGCCTGCTTTTTGTGTGCTGTTCTTTGCCACATTTCGGTGGCTCACCCTCAAACTTTTACAAAACAGAACGGGGCTTCTGAAACAGCTTCTTACAAAAGCTTCTGCAAGCGTGAGTTGCACATTCCAATTACCGCCCGCCAGCGGTTAGAGACATTGTTTTCTTCCATTAAAAATGAAAGCTTATTTCTGCCTTTGACTTGTGTGTTTGTCTATAGAGGGTGATCTGTCACTTCACCTTTCCCATCTTTTAAACCTCACCCATAGCACAGTCGCTCACATGTAGGGGGACCCAATTTTAGTCATCACTATGCCACACATGGATCAAAAATTACTCTCCTGAAGCTCTTTCCCCGCACTGGTTCTGATGTTTGTTCTTCAGACCTTTTAATGGGAAAAAAGCCGTAAGGATCACAACCGTCGTTTTTTCTTCTCCTTGCCTGTTTTTGAAGTCTTGAAGAAAGCAGAAATGTATTGCACACCTTTTTACCTGTCCCTTTGCTAGACAGAAAACACGTCACTACTTAAGTAATCTGTCGCTCATGCCAATTATAAACTCCATCAATTGTAACAAAACCTTCCAAATCTAAGGATTTTTACTACAGAGAGGCTTTGTTAGCACCTAGGTATGAATTGGGAAATCCTATTTTTAGATATAAATAACAAAATAGTTATTCAGAATGGGGTTTCCACCTTGCTTTGAAGTGCAATTTGGTGTTTTTGCGTAAAAATTTCTCATCATTAAATACCTACACCGTCTACCTATTTGCATCTAACTAACAAACCAGAGTTCCCAACACATTTTTAAAAGCACTACCACACATAAAGGAATAGAATTTTTATTCTCTGAGATCTGAAATATATCTTCTAATATCTGTGGAAAAAAATCACTCTGAACACAAGGAGCTAACAAAGTGTTATGAAGTAGAGGAGCACACATAAGCCACGCATTTTTTCCCCCCAAGGCCAGAGACCGCCACTTTGTCTGTGGTAATTATATAGAAGGGTCTGGAGAAATGCTCTTAGTATCGGAGTTTAGATCCGCTATAAATGCACTCTAGCTAAACTAATAAAAATAAAAATAAAAAAATGGCCCAGATATGACAAGAAATGTTACTTAAAAACAAACAAAACAATACCAGAAAAGACCTTCACCTCAGTCCCATCAGGCCCACCACCTTTCAGTCCCATCAGACCCTCTGCCTAGGAAGCAAGGCACCGTGGTGCCTCCGAGGCAGCTGAGAGGCAGCCTGGTGCACCCCAGCCCCAGCACACAGGGGTTTTTTCGTTGAAATAACCTCTGCCCCCAATTACTACTCATCAGATAACGTTATTTCTCCTAATTTGTACGAAACCTTGGGTTACATTCCTCCATCTGCACTTTTAGCGCTGCCATCTAGCGCAGCTGCCCTGCGCCTCAAGGTTCAACACCACGAATGTAACACCTCCGATTTGCTCAGAAACTGAGAAGAACTCAACACTTGGAATTAAATTCTTACCACCTTCCCTCCAAAACTGCAATTCTGAACCTAAGACAGCAACAAGAAACACGCTCCAGGAGAGAGCACAAACTTCACTCCTCAGCTTTTGCCCAGCGAATGGCACCGCTGTGCAAAGGAAGCAGAGAACTGCCTGCATGCGAGGCAGTCTCTTTATTAGCAATGTGTATGCTCCGTCTAGTCCCAGGAGGTCATTGCAAGCCAAAAGCAATGTTAAGTGTACAAGCTTTAAATAACTTACAAAGTTAATGTAATGAATGTAAGTGTTATCTGAAATCCATCACTCAGTGGCTTGCTGTAGCCTCAAGCTGTGATAAAACACCACTCATAAATTTATATTAAAACTCTGTTCAATAGCAATTATTTACCAACAAAGATTTATTGATTGCATTTGCTGTTAGAGACTGGGGCCCTAACTGAGTCAATCAGCTCACGTTGCTGAGCTCCAGGGCGCCAGGAGAAGTCGCAGACTGCCGTCAGCTCCGCAGCCAGACCATCACCGCGAGCGCAAGCGGCTCGGGAAGGGCCCCCAGCGTGGGATCAGCGGGTCTGGCAGTGCCAGACCGCTGGTCAGGGGACAACTGCGTGCAGTGCACGCACCTCACCCGGGCGTGCAGCAACCAGGAAAGCCACAGCGCTCCCGTGAGCTGCAAACCCTGCTTACAAGTGAAGACAACTGGGGAAACAACTCGGAACGTGTTTCATGGCAGTGTTTGTTAAGCAGCAAGTTACCAGCACTGAAAAGCGACCTCTCGAAGCTGTTTAGCGTTGCATCAAAGATGCTGCTAAGGGAGCCTGCAGAACCTGCGTCACGTGGGCAGAAACATCCTCTGCGTTCCCTCTCGTGCTCCATTTTAATTCTAACTTTCCACTGTGTTTTGGATTTTCCAGACACAACCACCTGTGTTGTGCTCAACTGACTGCGGTTTTGTGCACCGGCTCCAGCAGTAGCACTTGACTTAGTTATTCTGAAGAGGATTTGGTACATCTGACTTTTCTCAGCATGCCAAGATGAAATAGTAGGACTCTCTAGAAGTCAGCAGGCAGAGCCAAGACTGTATCTTCAGAAAAAGAAGCAATTCTTACCTTTCTATTCTTTTTGGAAACTTATACCACTGCCATGGCTGAGGTACAAGCATCACACAAGCTTTTTTTTTTTTTTTTTTTCCTCTCCTTAATTTTAAGCCAACCCCATACTGTTAGCCTGATGCTGTTTTGACAGAATGAAATATGACATCCTCCACTTAATCACTAACGGCATAAATTCTTCATTTCCCACTCAATGCTATGAATTTCTACAGCTCTATCAATTGCATCCTGCTCACAACAGAGAAAACCCACACTTGTCAGAAACACCCTCATCCAAATAGCCGGGATGGCAACCACTGACAGGATCACAAACAGCTACATGCATTCTGGTCAGTAGAACACCCCCTTCCTTGAAATTGCTTAACACTGTAAACAAACACTGGCACACCATCCCATGGCATCACTAACCAACACCAGTGCCAGCACAGAGCAGACACCAGCACGCTACGGATGCAGGATTATGGTAGTTACTGCCCTCCCCCAAAACCAGACCACGCAACAAAACCTCTGGGGAAGAAACTGCTGAAACTGTGCCATGTATTTGGAATCTTTGCTTTCAAAGGTAACCTCTTATTTTCCTCTCTTGATTTCCCAGATTTAAGGCATTTAAGGGAATGGTGGTTGGCCTTTCGGATGACTAGTGATGGAACTGTTCCAACTTTTCAAAATGGGAAACCTGTAGTAAATCCCTCTTAATGGGGCAGTAGGATACTAGCAACAAATTAAAACCTTTTACTAAGAAAACCACCCGAACGCTGTCAGGCCAGCCTTACAGTTCACCAGCAGCGGAGACTGGCACCTCCAACCAACACCGGCTACCGCATTCCTCCAGGGAACCTCGGCACTAAAGCCACCGTAAATCCGAAGAATGAGCTGAGTGCTTATTGTTATTGCATTTTCATTTCTACTGGCTGGTCCAGCAATGCAACCTGAAGACTTGGCAGTCACCCCAGTGCACAAAGAATTCGAAGGGAAAGCTGAAGAACCAGCCCTGCTGCCATATCCCGACGGGGCAGTAGGCACAGCGCGTGGCAGGCCCAAAGGAATGCCTGCCTGCGCGACGGGCAGGATCATCCTCCGGGCCCTTGAACAGGTGGGCCAAAGGACAACGTGGTACACATATTTAAAGGGCAAAGATGGTTAGACAAGAAGGAGATGTTTTAGGGACTCTGACTTGGGAAAGGGCCATTATTTTGTAAGCCCGAGTTAATGATTATTTCTAAAATTCAACTTCATAAAATCAATAACACATGGCATACTCTACACTTAACCCCAAGTATTTTCTACAGAGTTGAATATTCAAGCACATTACACAATGCAGGCAATCACACATTCAGAGAGCTCACGCTTCTCTTGCTCTAAACCCAGTTTATAACTCTGAACGAGGCACAACACCTAACGAGTCACAATATTTTTCTGCCCTACACTACACAGAACGCTGTTGCCTTCTGAGGTTTCTTCCACTTACTGGACTGCTAAAAAAATAAAAAAAAATCACAGCCCTTAATAATCTCAAGTAGTTGGTTTATTAACCCCTTGGCACCGGCAGTTGTGGTTTCCCTGACACCACCGTCAGCGCTGAGCGCAAAGTGCTGCGATGCAAATCATTATCTTGGTGTGGGAGAAACCCGACAGCTGATGCCAAGGGGTCTAAGCCAGGAGTACAGGAGCCAGCAGCAATCAGCTCCGTTTGAACTCTTACCTCTTGCTGGGGCTCAGCATCACGCACTGCGCTCTAACTGCACCGGACACAAATGGAGTTAAACATCTACACAAACCAGCTCACCGGAACGCTGCCACCTAGACTAGAATTACAGGGAAAAACAAGCCTGGGAAACGGATGCACAGCAAGCAAACGCTATAGCGTGGCACAGTTAATTTGGGAAACGCTCGGGGAGCAGAAGGGTTCGTGCCTGGGAGACCCAGCTGTACAGCCAGGCACGAAAAAGAAGCTGCAAAACATTTTTTTTTTTCCCCTTAAGAAACAAAAACCCAGCACTGAGGAGGAATGAAATCGAAAAGGGATCCATTGTGCAGACGCTGCAACTTCTGGGTAGCCGGTACGGCTCTCGTTATAGTAGTGCTTCGTCTCCTGGACCCTGAAATCCTCTTTACCATATTTTATATAAAGTAGGGCTTTGTGGGGGGAGGGGGGTCCATGGCAGAAAGCCATGAAAAGCTTAAAAACCAATTTTAACTTTCTATCCTGATACTATAGTGTTTCCATAGAAACATCAGGAAGACCACTTAAGAGAAGCTTTTTTTTGTAGCCATGTTTGGCACCGTACCCCTCCCCTGGACAACCTATTATTTCACAAATGGATGCTTTTTGCAGCTTGTTCTGTGCAGGCTCCGATGAAGGGGGGAAGAAAAAGAATACTGGATCTTTAACCAGTTCCCTTGTGGCACCCTCCCTTTTTTGTTGGTAATATTTCTGTCATTCTGCCAGGGTATATGGTACAAAGGGTTACACTTTAATTGAGCTGTCAGCATCTCCAACAATCCTATAAAACTCCGATTATGCACGGCAGGGTTAGTGACACACTTGTTATTGTGGATGCCCTATTTGCTAAACCCGAGCCCCCCCCTCACAGGTCACATAACCCACGCGACCTTCCTGTCATTAGCCGCGTCTATTCCTACCTCACTGCTGTGAAAATCACACAAGCGAAGGCTTCAAAGCCCTTGCCAGGACTGAATTCGACCAGGAGCTAATCACCCACAAATCCAGCTCAAATGGCAATAATTGGCTAAACTGCTCACCTCTCCAGAGCTCAGCAGTAATTTGGGATAATAAAGAAAAGAATTATTCAGCTAACTGCCCTGAAATGTATGCTTTGTGACCGACACACTTCACATTTTAATAATGATGGACACAAAATCCAATTTAAAACAGCATCTACTGAATAACAAAACCAAGAACACTGTCAGAAAAAAAAAGTGGTGGTTTTTTTTTTTTTTTTTTAAACTGTGTTCCATATTATTGTGCAGAAAGGATCCGCAGTTTGTATTGTGACATTTTGGGACCAAAAAGGTCCTCATGAACAACTCTCTGAAACTCCTACAATGTGNAATCGATTTTTTTTTTTTTTTTTTTTTTTTTTTTGTTGTTTTTTTTTGTTTCTAAATCAAAAGGAGTGTCCTGCATTAAAAAAAAAATAATTTCACTGAACAGTTTTACCTCTGGTCCTTAACCCTTTGTTGGGGGTACGATAAAAAGCCTTTTTTATCCTACAGGAGAAGGGAACCTTCCTCATTCTCCTGAACACTATTCCGTGATGTCTCAGTTTTCTTTGCTCTCACACCCTGTCCTCTGGTCACAGGGCCCTTGGCACCACTGACCATCCTACACCTGTTTGCTGGACAGGCAGGGACACTCCTCGGACTGCTTTGAGATGTGACCATCATCCCAGGACTCCTCTCACCTTTATAGCAGCAGGGAACCCAAATGAGGAAACATTGCCTCACCCCTTTCACTGGCTCACCTTACCTGCTACGGGAAACCATATCGACTGAATTCGCATCTTCCAGACATGGAGCTCCTTCACTTACTGCGAAGTTGCAAACGTACCCATCGTTCTAGAAGCATGTGAGTGATGTTTTCCTCCACACCACGCACGTTTCCTCACACAAAGTGGGATGAACGGTGGGATTTTGAGGAGAAGACGTGTCAATGTCCCTGCATGCTAACCGCCAAAGAAGATCCCAACATCAAGAGGGAGCAATTCTCCCAAGTAAGCAGACGGATCACAAGTGCTAGGCCTGCCTCAAGAAATGACTTTAGAAATACTTTACACTTTATTTGAGGCAGAAGTTGATGAAAGGCAAGTCAGAAAGAGCAATCACACGAAGACATATGCCAACAGCCCCGGGCAGCAGGGCCACCCATTACAATGGCCCAGTCGGACAACATCACTGGGTTTAAACTGGATCCTACTTCCTAAAATTCATAAAACTACGTTTAATGCTCTGCAGAAAATGGGAAAACCTTTTTAGCCACAGCTGTATTTCTTACACAAGCTGGGTCATCTGAAGCACCACCTACCAGGATCACTTCAGAAAGGATACATTGATATAACTGCAACACAAACCCAAACTTTGTTTTCCTTAGAATGGACTCTGGTTTAGTCTTTCATGCTCTGTGAAAAGAGGAAGAAATTTAAAGCCTACCATAGCCCATGCTGAGATATCTCTGAGGAGGTTATGTGGATGCTGTCACGCTGCACCAAGGGGACACAGAAGCAAGAGAGGAGGAACCAACTTGTGACCATCCTGACGCCTTACACACCATGAGGAACACAGCCCATTCTGGACACTATGAGAGACCAACCCACCCGAGGTGGCTTCTGCTGATGAGCCGTACGTGAAGCCTCCAGAAGACAGGAGAGAGAGGAGGGTCTGTGAGTGCATGCCTGTTGTGGCGGACCACCTCAAGGTCTGCTGACAGAAGGAACCTCCCCAGTTCCCAGGAGGCCTCACCATCAGCCGGGTCAAAGAGAACGTGTGTCTCTCTCCAGAACTAGCCTGTAAGGAGCATTTCTGTAATATGCCTCAAACCAGTAAATCTGAGGAAAAGAGCTATTTCATCCGGGTCTGCTTTGCCTTATATACAGCATACACTCCTCCTTTCCCCCATGTACGAAGCTCATCATTAATCAATGTAATCTCAAAATAAAGAATTCTGCATATTGTGTCAGAAAGTTAAAAATTTTAATATTGTTTTAATGTTAAAATCACTCCAGATACAATACTTTCTATGTAGTATATTTCATGCCTCATTTGCTTTAACAGATATTAAGCTTCAGTCAACAATTAACTACTGACACTTTCTTTTTTTAAACCAAGAGGATTCAGCGGATAAGCTAAGGCACAACTTGGATTTATTAGATAGGTGCCAATTCAATGTTGCCAGTTTATTTTCTTTGGAGGAAGCATCCATTCTTGAGAATGATAGGGTCATTTAATTTCAGCTGAACCGAAAGTCAGATTTGAGCCACACAGCACATACTTTAGCCCAAAACATTGCTGTACGTGCATCAGTTTAAACCACCATTTAACCATTGACTGTTCTTCATTTACCATGTAAGATCACCGCCAAACATCACCGAATATTTAAACGCTCTTTTGCATACAGCACTTGCTGAATGCACGTTGATATGAAAACACTGCAGCAGGAGAAATGGCTTCAGCAGCATCGGAAGCAGTGTGCCAGCTCCCTGAACAAACTCAGCAGCTCTCCCTCACCCTTCAGCCTGGGCCGCCTGCAGTTCTGCCGTGCTGCTGCTTCAAGGCCTGACCACAAGAGGAAACATCTCACCTCCTGCATTGAACACAGAGCATTTTTATTGTCGGAACAGTGGAAATAAGGTGACGACAGAAGACCTCTTCCTCTCTCTCTCACATCGATACCGCCTGCCTGTAAACCCAGGCCTCAGTTGGCACTTCAAAAGGTGTTTCCACACCGCAGAAGCCCTCAAGAACCAGGAGGCAGATGATACGCTTGTGTGCCACTGGCTCATACCCAAATGATGTCAGAAAAGGCAACTCAGGATTTTCTACAGAAAATCACAAGGTATTTCCAAAACCAAAGATATTCACTAAAAACAAACAAACAAAAAGTAGAGATGCACACAGCATGTTTTTCCTTCGAGAACAGCCTTTAAACACATGTTGATCACTCAGTTTTAAGCACATGCACACCATCATTAATATTTTATTTTAGCAGGCAGCTGAGAAAAAGAAGAACACCTCGCAACTGGACTGCCCTCCTTCAGAGGTTACTGCTGTTGTACGAACGAGTAGCTGAAAACCTGCCAGCTCGCAGGTGACACAGAAGAACACTCTGCTAACAGAAGCTAATTTATAAAGATCATTTACGGATTTCTGTGTGCAGTTACAGGACTGTAGGCTAGGCAGAACATGCTGGAGATGTAATCCCCCAAAAAACATAATCTGTTATTTAGCCAAGTCATCAGCCGCAGACAAGACTGATTTTTAACCACCTTTCCCAACTTCCCATAGATAAAGAATGTGTTTGTAAAGGAAAAAATTGTATAAATAAAAATGCAAGGTACCCAGAGTGCGGCTAATGGGATTTGACGCTGGCTTTAATTTTAATGAAGAAAGTTGCCAGTAGCAACAAAACTGTCAGCAGCAGCCAAGCACCATTAATAAAGACCCAGACAACATTAGTGGCACGGCAACAGTACAAAAGGTTCCCCCCGGTTCATGCTGTGCTAAATTGGCTGCCCAATTTTTCTTAAGTGTCCATACTATTTAGAAGACAATTTATTAATTTTTGTCATCCATTGTCAGTTGACAGGCCATCATTTTGCATCCCGAATTTTAGATGGAAGCTAATTGAAAAGACTGGCACTATTTATGAGGGGTATTATTTGTCAATTATGGCTGCTGATCACACGGGGTGCCACCAACTTTAACACCCCATGCTCGGGTGTGTCAGGCGGACTTTTCTCCTCATCTCGGTGCTAGTTTTACAAAAGGAATGATCAAATCAATTCAGAAAACACATTAAGGAAGAAGAGTCCATCAGTTACCTTTCTGCAAAACCAGAAAGGTTTGCTACCACTGACTGGCACAAACTGCTTCCTTGAGAGTCTGAATGCCTCAAAGACAGTCAGAAAAAACTCAGAAAAATTCTCCACTGTGAAGTGGCAAATCTTAGGTCCAGTCATCCAACTTTTGCCTTATTACCTCAAGTTTGCTATTAAAAAAAAAAAAGTTGTAAAAACCTTTCAGTGTTTGAAAAATTCCATCACTGTCTCTGTCACACTGGGTAGTGTGAAAGTTTCAACTGCTATTTCCCACTGCTCCTGCGAAATGCCAACATTACTGTTCTCTTGACACAAGAACCGGGGATTTTGTTCATTTGGCCAATAGCCCTGCATGGTTTGTGGCCAAGTCCGCAGCAGTAAGCTGTGCAGTCCGCTGCTTCAAACACATCATCTTCTCGCAGGCAATACAATTTGAAAAATTTCGGATGGCTACATATTTCTTATCATCTCTTTCCTCCATACTTCCGTCTCTAGCATAAACACGTAAATCTCACTCTCGATTTACGACACAGACCTTTTTTAACATGACCTATAACACAATCCGCTTGTTTGTGAACTCCTGAGCAACGGTCGCAGGTGAGAGCTAGAACCTTATTTAAACACTTCCTGAGGAACAAAACATGTTGCCTTCCTTTACCAGCAGCAACTAAGAAGACACGAGCTGATCTACTATCTAGTTTTCTCTGATTTCTCCCCCATGTGTCCTCCTGCCAGTTTCCTAGAGTTACAAGCATTGCACGCTTAGTTATTTTTCTGCATAAGACAGCATAACAATATGTCATGTTTGTACTCCATTTCAAATACTAATTCTCAACCTTGAAAAAGATGTTGGCGCAGTTCTTACGTTATACAGATGATCGTTACCTTCTCCTAGCGTGTTCATGCTCAGTCCTTCACAAAAAAAAAAACACTACTAAACGCCTCTCTTGGGGATGAGGAGGCTCTTAGATCCACTAAATTCATGTTCAGCTGCAAGATTCAAACCCACCCATTCTAACCACGAGGAGCTGCATGTTGGAAAATAAGTGCATGCTGTAAGAAATTTCTCTGGCTGTATTAAAAGATGATAAGAAGATTGTTCATTGCCAGCAGAAAGATTAATGGATGCCAATGCAAGTTTTCTTCACAGAATTAGCAAAATGGGGCTGGAGATGTTGGTCACAGGACCCAGATATCCCACTGGCAAATCTCCCTCTCCATGCAAACCTTAGACTACATGTAGTACATATGTGTTTTTTTGACATACATTAAGACTTCTGTTCAGTTTTATTTGAGCATCTGCATTTTCCTCACATCAAGAAGCGACAGCAAGTTGTGTCCACAAAGCCTGTCCAGATGGCTGCAGCACTCCCATCAGAGATGAGCAGAACCTCCAGTGCAGCAGGACTCTGCGTACTAGACCATTTTCACTCTTCCTCAGTAGTTTTTCTTCCTACTTTAACTGACCTGGCAGATGCTGTATTCACTGGGACACAAACGTATGCCACCAGCGTTCCAGAACTGTCCATGTCATTGTGCTTAAAACGCGACACTGCTCGTTAGATTACCCGACCATCACCTAGACTGATAGAAACAGAACAGCGTGTGCTGGAAGGACCTCTGGAGATCACGCCGTCCAGACCTCTGTTCAGAGTCGGGCATGACAGATCCTAGAGGGGTACATACATATGCCCAGGGAAACTTCTGGTGCTCAAGTACACAAAGAATCCAAGTGAAATCGAAAACACACAATGCCACTGAAATGAGAAGGAAAAAGGAAAGCTTTACTAGTCTACTTGAAAATTAAGGTGACCACAGGTGAAAAATCCTTTATATGGTTTCAAAAAGCCTCAACCCTACCTTACATCAAGAGACTTCGCTACATTTTCCAGTGCTCTCAACTCAGACTAAATGGCGCTCATTCGAAGCCCAAAAATCAATATTATAAGACAGAGGTGCCTTCATCTCTAAGTCAAAAACTCCAGTTGAAGAGAAAACCCACCGACTTGTTTCTGACAATATTTCTTCTCCAGCAGGTAAACCCATCCAAAAAAAAACAGCCAAATGCCACAACTGAGCACAAGCACAGCAAGACGGCTCCTTTTCTCCGATACACCCGTCAAAGGAGAGCACTTTGAAGAGAAATTCAGCATCCCAATCCCCTTAATCTAACTCAACAGGCAGAGAGACAAGACACCTTTCACCATCTTGATGCTCTTCAGATACGCATCTGAAGTTTGTGCCCCTACTGCAGGCAAACCAGTGCAACCCACAATGTAAGGGAGATAAGGCCGCCAAAAGAAACGGCATAGAATCTAATTTATTTTCCCTGTATTGTTAGAGCGGATTGCACAGCAGAAGAAATTAAGGCCTCTTTGTAAGCACCCTAACTTTCTGGAGGAGCGTGCCGTTTCTTCCCAAATCTGCCTTTTTAACCTCTTTGTTGCGACGTGTCAGCGGCGCGTCAGGGCCGCAGCGAGTGACTGGCCGACAGAAGCCGCTCCGCGAGCTATCGGGAGCCCGATCTGGAGCTCACCTCCAGGTCCACTCCTCCTGCTAATTCATCATCCCGCGCCCGACAGCTGGGCTGATTGGGAGCCCCGCAGGACAATGCGGGCCCGGGCTGACCACCGGGATCAGCAGCAGGGGGAGGGCCTGGCGGGCGCAGGCCGCGAGTAGGCCTGAGATAAGTGCTGGCTGTCAGCGCAAGGACAAAGAAGGGCAGGCCCTGGGGAGAGAAAGGAGATAAAAAAAATCTCGACAACTGCTTTATCTGATGAGGGTTATGGCTAATTAATTATAAACTCAATTACCTAACCCTTACTTCAGCAGTCTCTATTCATTAAGAGATAAAACCTGACTGACTGCTAACTTTCCCTTGCACACATACACACACACAGCATGCTTACTTCGGATTTGCACACTTTAGCACACAATTCCTTTAAAAAGATCTCCAAAAGCGTTCCTACCTGTCAACTTTGTGCTCACAGGATGGAACATTTCTCTCTTTTTTTTTTTTCCCCTACCACCCAAAGCACCCTCTGTTGCACAATGGGAGGGCCTGGCCTCCATGCTGTGCATTGGCATTTAAAAGCAAAAACCAGACATTAAACAATAGACATTATGGACATCAAAGCCCCCTTTCACAGCCAAGTTTCTGCCTCCACGGGCTCTGATCTATTTCACATTTTAAATTGAGCTTTTAATTTTGGGTGCCAGAAGTTGGGCAGTGTAGCTCACAGGTATCGACTAAACATTATTCTCCCAAAGTTCGAGGGCAGCCTGCAAAAATGAATCACATTTAAGGAACGAACTCTAAAAGCCCTCAACGCAGCTAATGGCTGCTAATAACCCAGACTGAATTTTGCATGTAATGCATTAACAACTCCTGTTTTATCGCTATTCAGATTCCACCTCCATTCCTGTGGTGCTCAGCCTTTCCTCTAGCTTAAGTTCTTGCCCCCTCATGTTGCACTCGACACCAGCTCAAAAACCTCGCGGAATCAAGCCTTGCCAATAAAAGAAAGCTCCTCTTAATCTCCTTCCAAAGCCTGCAGACCTGTCTCTCTCACCTTTTTGAATAAACTGAGATCCTCAAATCTCTGCTTCACTCTGGCTGCCCTCTGCTCTAGCTTTTCCATTTCTCCAGAATAATGTTTTTACACATATTTTTACATGGGGATTTCATATACACACACATATATACGTGTTTCATAAAAACAGATACGAAACAAGGTGATTGCACCCACATATTGTTTCACATTGTCTCAGAACTTGTTCTAAGAATAATTTCTTCCGATTTGTAGAACAAAGGACCCCTGCTTCATGTCTGTTTCAAACACAAAGTACTATTTCCAGTTACTGTGAAGTGTACTTATGGTAGTACATTTTGGTTCATTCAAGATGTACAGTCACCTAAGTCTTTTTGTGTATTTTGCATACATCAGATGAAATATTGAATACTTCGTATTGCCTCCACTCTACTCAGCATTCTGAGGCTATTCCAAAATGTTCCATCAACCAAGCTTTTTCTTCAAGTCTCCCTGTCTGCAGCACTCATTTAACTTCTTCACCCACCAGTGTAACTACCAGTGATTACTATAGCTTGAATTAAAGTACAGAGTTTTGCTTTTGTATTCCGAAAGACTTAAAAAAAAAAAAAAAAAAAAAAAAAAAAAAAAAGGTCTGCATAAAACTTATTGCAAGTTGCATGACTGAAGTTGCCAAGGTAGCCGACTGTCTACGGCCAAATCTGAAACTCAGAGTGTTACAAATGGCAGATACAATTCTGAGAAAGAAAAGCAAGGTGGGTGTAACACATTGATGAATTCCCTACTTATCAGAAAGCAAAGAAACACCACACACTGAGCAACTCTTTACAAAAACCAGAACAACTCGTTTGCTTCTGAGCTCATTCGACTGTATTTCTTCCTCTCCTCTGGGGCCCTAAACTCTTCCCCATTTTGACAGAACTGGAGTCCAGTTGTATTCTGGCCTCACTCTTCACTCACATGTATGGAGAAGTTCTTCGTTCTTTTTTTATTCAGTTTTACAAGTTGCTGCAAACAGACAATTTAAGTTTTTTCCCCATACACACTCACTATTATATAGTCCTATAACTTTTTATCTGAAGGAAGACGATTCTACTTGGAACAAATTAAAGATTAAAAAAAAACAGGAACAGAAACAGTAAAAACTCCAATGTAATTTTCCATCAACAATTTCACAGAGCTGTTTAACTGAAAAATATAAACAACGATTGAACCAACCCCACACACTGTAACGCTGCTCTCTAATTGCCTTGCCATCTCTGCAGCACTATTAGGGAAAAAAGGAAGACTTCTCCCATTCATCAATACAGAAGTTATTCATCCGCAGTTTATTATCGCAGGTAATTTGATCAATACACTTCACCTTTATAGGCCAGTTGTCCTTGTGAGCAAAGCATTCTGCGTTTTATAGTGAGATGGTTATTATGAAGGCTATTCATAGGGAAATTCTCTGCAGTTAAAAGTTTTTCCAATTAACTACATTTAACATCATTTAAGCTGTAAAACGGTGGTTTCGTTTCACATCATGTTGTTTAAGCGTGGCAGCGCTCAGAAAGCGGTTAGCGCACGTTTGGTGAACGCATCAACCAGTACTTGGAAGTGGAAATCCAGAGACTCCTGCCGTAGACAGAAGGTCTTCTAGATAAGCAATTACACGCAAAAAGCATGCCTTCGAAGAAACACTTCACAAAGTTGTGAAGAACTACCTCACTGTTTCCACCTCCCCGAGAATGCTCCTCAAGATCAATTCCTTAAGTTCAATTCTTTTGCATTCCCGTAATTTCAGTAGCCTTCTATCATACTTATTTTCTCCACCTCTTTCCAATTCTTGTTTTTGTGTAATTGAGCTATGAAATTCCAATGAATCACGGCGTATCAGGAAAACTGGCTAATGTTGTCCTGGACGAAGAATTCTCAAGGCCACTCTATGAAGCGTGCAGTATTTGGGCTACCTCTTTGGCTGGAGAAGGCAGCACTCGGCAATACGGCTCCATAAAAAGGTGGATAAATCCCTTGAAATAACAACAAATGCTCATAGATCAGTTATTGCTAAGAAGAGAACCCTCTAAAAATCTGCTCAAATGTTTAAAAAATAATTAAAAAAATCTTCTTGGTTCATACTCAGAACAAACTAGTTCATTAAAGTCACATCAGCACTTGCAATTGGCCCTTGTTGGCCAATAGAAGGAGACATTTGCAACTTTTCCCAGGAATTTATATTCTAAATCCTTCATGAGGTGGACCTTGTCCTTTTCTGTGGAAACTTGATAGCAGTCTTTAGTATTCACTGGCATAATTAGGACTGCAGTTAATTTCATTAAATTCTCTTGCTGCTAAATGAAGCAGATTATGAGACATCTTTTATTGCAAGGCATGAAATTACAGCCTGTCAGCTGCCAATGGTAGAGTAAAACTAATGAATTACAGGGTAAATAACACCAGAGTTAACCAGCCAATTTAACATAGCAGAGAACAAAGTCATTTCTACTTGGAGCTCTGGCAAACACCAACTCCAGGATTCCTTTCAGATGAAAGGGAACCAGTGCAAGCATCCTCAGCAAGAGGTAACTAGGGAAAAGCTACATTTATCGTGCAGCAGCAGTACTCCGCAGGTCTCCCTTCTGGTCTCTGTATTTTCAAGTTCAATTTCAACCAAGTTTGACAGGGAGGCAGGAACACGAAAGGGATGCTCTGCCAAGTTTGGTGAAATCCAGTACTTGCCTCTAAGACTGAAAGCCCCTGACACAGAAAAAGACTCTCACTCGCTGCTCATGGAGCACCCTGGTTATTATCTAATTTGAGGATCTCAACTTCAAGCTCTATTTGTAATTAAAAAAAAAAACAAGAGACACTGGTGCATCGTCCAAAAGTAAAAAAATAAAGTTAAGATTCCAAATCTCAAAGCACATCTATAAAGCATCTGTTGAAATTTGCTTTGAAAACGTGTGTATAAAGTTATCTGGTAATATGAGTTTTTCTACTCGGTGGGTCAGCATAATCTTTTGGGATTTCAGAGGCAGTAAGATTCTGTCATGCCTGTTTCAGTGCTGCAGTGGTACAAGCCACAAGCTACAAGTAAGGAAAGCAAACCAGGCACCCAAGCGCTACACTGTGCTATGCAGGAGTGAACCTGCCAGAGCTCTCTGGGACCAGGAAAGCAGCAGCGTTCCCAGAGCGCAAGAAAGAAGTGACCTGCACAAAAAGCATCCCTGCCAAAGAACAAAACTAGAACAAGTACAATTTCCCAAGTTCTGATCCCTGAACTAAGGGAGCAGCCTGTGTCTGCTGTGACCCAGAAATGAGTTTTCTCTCTCAGACCTTCTCCAAACACATCTATGCATTGTGCAGGGGAGACCTACCGTTGCCTGAAGCCTTTGCCTGGCACAACCAATCTCACCAGGGCTCTCTGCCTGACCCCACAGGTCAGCACTGTTGCGCACTCATCCTGCCCGGGACAGTAACCCTGCCCCACGCAGCTGTGCTACGCTCCAGACTGACAGACGCTGACTCTCTTAAGACTATTTGTTCCTTCTCTGGCAAAGGAAACCCCCATCTTACAGATTTCAGGCAATTATTTTCACAACATGAAAACTATTCTGGAGCCATGCCTTCAGATTTCAACAGTGGGAAAACCCACACGCTGACAGCTTGCACGCATCAACTGCAATGCATTTGTTACTGAAATCTATAGACCGAGAGCTCCTCAGACTGTTCAATCGGAAACAGCTCAGAGGCATCGACAATGTGCCGAAACTGCAGAGCACCAGGGGCACCGATGCATTGCTCCAAGTTGGCCATCAATCACCGTGCACCTTAGGAGCCAGGCACCTCTAGGGACTGCTGTGCTACATCCTGAAAGATGTTTAAGATTTCTAGGTGTTATTGAACACGGCACCTGGTTTTTGTTTTCCCTTCCTGTCTTTGCCACAGACTTTGTTCAGTATTGTTCTCCCTCCTCTTACCTGGTGAATCCAGACTTGGCTTCCCTTTCATTTGCACCTGAATTCTCACAGCAGCACAGTTTTCCACGTGAGTTCTCCTTCTCCGTTTCTGTTATCCATCATACTGGCATGCCTCCCTTCTTCTCTTACCCTTAAAGCCCCTGGCTGTTGTTTGCCTCTTCGCCTTCTACAGAAACAGAGAGTTTGCCACCTCTGTGCTCCATAGAAGTGCAAGAAACCCATTCCCTCCCTACATCACACCAACAGCAAGAAGCGTCACTGGATGTGAACTCAGAGCGACTTCATCCGTGTCAGGAACTACACGCAGAAATCACAGGCTGCAAAATGAAAGTGCGCACAACGGCCATCACGTGTGTATTGTTCCTCATCTACAAATGTAACACTGCCACGAATTACAACCTGACAGCAACATACCAAGGGCCAATTCAGGAAGCACTCTGAAGGAGTCCTTGGCCGTGCTGTTAACTTAACCGAAACTGACACGTCAGTCCTCGAAACGGTGAGCACGCGTCAGCGATGGCTGGGTGCACAGCCCTCTTGCGGCATCGGGCAGGGGCCGCGCGGCTCATCTGCCAGACACGCTGCTGGAAACCGAACGCCTGGCAGGAAACCTAGCACACCCAGTGTGCGTTTTGTTTTGGTTTTTAACAATGAGACCAGAGTGCTTATTTTACGTGAAGCACACCAACCATGTATTCCTATACTTACCCAGTCTGCATCCCAAGAACTGCCTCTTCCCCACTCAGTATGCAGAGCTCACCTCTCTCCTTCCAGTCTGTGATCTACAGAGCATCACTCCGCCCATGTTTTTTGTTTTTATTTTGCCCATGAAGCAGCTTTTAAAACTGGCTCCTTAAGCGATGATACCTGCTTAAACACCTCCTATTCTCTTCCGTAGTTCACCTTCAGACAGTAAACTTCTAAACAACTCAACCACTTACACTGCTATTTTAATGGTTTTTCTTTCCAATACCACCCTGCACACAAAGATTTCTTAATTTTTCCCCCTGAAATATTCACACAAGAGAAGAGAACAGCAGACGTTAGCCCAGGGAGTTGATTTGCAGTTCTGCAGTTCTCTACCCAACCATTTAAATACTGTCATTCATAATGGGTGATATACTGTACTATAAACCATCCTGCAAATGGTACGTCTTGGTATTTTTCTTTTGTGACAAAGAATCATATTAGTTAGAAGGAGGGGAAGAAGTGAACTCAGTGCTCACATTCACCCACAGAACCTGTTTACATGTCTCCACAGCTTCCCCCTTCCCCTTTTCTTTCCCCCCAAGAAAGTCCATGTCATTAAGTTTTTTATTGTTTCTTTACAAAGAAAATTTTACAGCCTGACAGCCCCCAAACTCCAGCAGCTTTCTCTTAGTGTTCAGCCTGAAATCATCTCCTTACAATCACCCCACAGCCATGCACGTGTCTCACGGCGCATCAGCATCAGTCCTTTTCCTGGCAAACCCTCTGGATTCCCACATGCAATTACAACAGCTCTGTCCGAGCTAAACCCACCATACCCTCCTCTCTCTTACAAGCAGCGATGTGATACAAGAACCAGCATCACCAGGGCCAGCCTGCGCTGGCTATTACTGAGCCGGGCAGCGTGAAAGACCTTCAGCCAGACTAACATGGATTCTCTCCCCAGCACTGCCTCAAACACTTCGCCTCACCGGTGCATTCCTTTAGAGGCCGTGTTCCGTTCCTTTACAGAAGGAGGGAAGCACTTCTTCAAGCAGGCACGTAGCAGTGGCATGAGGCAAGAAGAGGAGTCTGACGCGCAACCAGTCTGGACACAATGGGATTATCCGGCTTCTGTTAACAGATTTGCATCTTTACAAGTCAAATCCTGTTTCATTCACAAGCTCTGGTCCTTGTCCCCTTTATGGCACGCCTCCCTCTTGTCTTTATGACACAGATTACAACTTGGCTGTCTGTCTGCTTCCACTCACGGTGCTGCTGGTGCTGCTGAAGGGGAACAGACCTGGTGCTGAACCAAGCACTGTCCTGCTTCCAGGCAGCCCCAGCTGTGGCCGAGCTCCATCTTGTTTATGACCACACAGACTGTTCTCCATCCACAGCACACTTTTCAGCCAAATGAAATAAAGCAAATTTTCAATTAAGATTTAGCAACACTTTTTCAAAACACTTTACTGAAATCCAAACATTTTACATCTGTTATGTTTGTTTCATGCACTTATTTTGAAATTCTATCAAAAAAGCAATCAAGTTTTTCTGGCAAGTTTTATTCTATACGAACCACTCAATTTTTCACGCTTATATTAAGGCGCTCAGGGAAGCTCAATCCTGCAGCTGTGTATTGGTGTCACTTCAGTCCTCTCCCCAGTACCGGCTCATTTCAAGCTCTACAACCCTGGGACAACTGTAAGTGCAATACATCCGTGTCATCTAACGATCTCATACATCTCAAATTTGTCATAAAGCAAAGGATCCTCTATAATAAACAGCGCATGCAGTTATCTGATTTTTCTCCTTATTCTAACTCATGCAAAATAAATCAGTGTTTTTGTTTAGCTTTATTTTTAAGAGTTGCACTACTGAATTATTCCATTTAAATTCCAAATATTTAAGTGCCAACATCTGGCCCATCTGCTGAGATCGCTCTGTAGATGTACTGCTAATTACTGGAGTCAGAAGGTTTTTGAGGAATAAAAGTAGGAGTAGAGAAAACAGTATTTTAACACGAGTGCAAGGACTTGCACGGTTGGTATTCCAAACTGACTACACACAGGCTACACTCGGAGTGCCTACATTGCAGAGACCCTACTGCCCCCACCACCCACATTCCTTCTTCACCCCATTACTGTTTGTCATCTGCCATTGCTACGTACACTCTGGGTAAACGCGAGCTTACACGTGTTAAACACTAACAGTGCCAGTGCTTCCGTGTTTTTATTTTTTAAATAAAAACAAAACTAGGGATGCCGGACCAACAGCCCCAGTTCAGATTTACACGCAATTACCTCAAAATGTAAAGGTAGTGAAAGAATTATGAAAGTGTTGCAAATGCCCGAAGTTTGCCTCATTCAAAAAATTAGGCTAAAGGGCTTTAAATGCGTGCTGTTCAGTTTACTCTTTTGATTGCTTTACCACTATGTAAATCAATTTGTTAATGTTCCTTACAAAATGCATGAGCCAGTTATACTGACAAACACACAAAGCTCATTCGTAATTAGCAGTTAATTAGTAAGAAGGAACAGATGCTGTTAGAGTTTCAGCAGGCGAACAGGTTCTGTAAACAATGCTTATAAATCTAAATGAATTTATTAACCACAATGCAACTGTCAACATTTTGCTGGCAACCACACAAATATGGTGGAATCCCCCAACCATCTTTACAACGTATTAATAATCATTGTGTCAAGCGAAGGCTATCAGGCAGTCTCACTTGGTGACTGTCAGAAGCATTCTACTTAATCTTGTTATGTCACCTCTCCCTCCTAATTCCTCACTCGTGCCCCCAGAGGAAGAGCTGCAGTCACCAAGGCTAGCACAGACGCATGCAGACTCACCCCTAGCACAGAGCAGCTCCTGGAAACAAAGACGGCGGTGCAGGAGGAATGTTTGTTTCGCACCGAGACCTTCAGCGAGCTTCCACGAACGGAGAGCCAATGCGCAACGTGCACAGCTTGGAAAGGAGATCCCAGCCCTGAAGGATTCGCGGTCATCTCCTTCACGCCCATTATCACACCATGAGAGATCGCTGCTCTGAAGGCATCTGCAGATCTCATCCACTAAGAGTACCTGAAGGTCGATCGCTTCCACCCACCATTTCTAAAACGATGCACTCAACGAGCCACTGAGCAACTCCACAGTTTTGTTTTTTTTTTTTTAATTATCAGGATTAGATAGAGATGGTTGAAATAAAAAGAGTGCCTCTTGTGAGTATTTTCCTGATACAATATGGAGAAAAACTGTTGGAGCAGTACCTACATACAACAACCTCAGCTGAAGGCTTTTGGCTAGTGGCCAGCTCTCAGCCTACGGGCAACAGTGAAGATGCCTTAGTGACCTCATTCCTGTCAATCTCTGCATGTCACATTGAGATGCCACCTTGATATACTGCACCATTTCAGCACTGGAAAATTCCAATAAATTTTTTAAAGTCCTATTATGGCTTTCTTTATTGATGTTCTCTTTTATACCCACATTGCTTTCCATCGTTCCCTCCTCCTCTCGTCAGAGCACTCTGAGGCTCCCTATCCCGAAGAGCAGCATCCATTCCTTTTATACAGCTACAGATGGTTTTTTGTTTGTTTCCCTTTTTGTCTCTGGTGTCTCCAATACAGGACAAATTCCTGCCTCACCGCAGGTGCTCACAGGTCTTCTGGCACTCTCTTCCCCTCCGTTTCCATTCTGCTCACGCAGTTTTTGAAAGGCTGCTTAACCTGATCAGACACTTTCCAAAACAAAACCTGGAAGATCTCCTAAACCACCAGCAGCACACAAAAACAGCTCTCACACCCACACGAAATGCCATTCCAGGCAGGTGAACGGAAAGCAGGAGCTGCTCCTCTGACGTAAGGGCACATTGGACCTAATTGGAAAAAATATTTCAAGTGCACTGGGAATAGTCACTGTTAACTGAATGCAACAACGAAAAAGGAAAAAAGAGCATGCAGACCCGAGGGAATTACCAAATCAATTAACAACTAATTCAGGAACTAATTTCTGTATTGCCTCTTAGCACAAAACTGTATCTTTAATTTCTCCTGCAATAAGCATCACCACGATAGTCCTAACACACTCTGACGCTTTAAATGAGTTTACAAGTATCTCTTTTTGATTGGCTATATAACATTATTTCTTCACAGTTCAATGCAACCACAGCCAAGTGCTCTGAAATATTTAATTATACTGGTAGCTACCAGTTAACAATTTAGAGAACCACAGTGAGTACAAAACATTTTATAACTAGTAATCAACTAATTAAAAACACAGCAGAAATGTGTACGTTCTGATTATAAACAATTGCGGAGGAATTACACAGAAGATTTCAGCACTAAGAGTATTTGGCTAAAGCCCATACTCGTGTGTTTGTACAAGCATATCTGGATGCTGATTACTGTGATTAGACAGACGTGTGACAGGGGAAATTACACCTCACTGCAGATCTATAATAAATAAACCCCTGCCATTTGCCAGCTCCTTGTTAGCTGTGCCATTTTGGAGTTTGGGAAAGCCACCCTCCAAGGGCCACCAATCCTGGACTGCAAAGAGCTGTTCAGCAGCCTGCAGGAACACCAGCAGACAGAAGCTGGAGCAGCAGTAGTCTTGGTAAGCCTTTGGAGCAGGGGGCTGAGCAGCGCCACCGTGCTCTGGGGCTCTGTGCAAAGGAACCGTGAGCTTCGGCTGAGGACAGGTTCCCTGGAACACGTGTAGCACTTAAAGCAAGTAAATCCTGGAGCGGAACGGGTCCTCCTGCAATCCTTTTGGCCATTACATGCATCAGCCACTCTCACTTCAACACGGAGCCTGATGGTGTACAAAGAGCACTAGGACAAGCACGGTGCTCAGCGCTGGCTCGAGCCCATTAGCACGCTAGCTGCGGCAGCGGGCAGCAGCCCTGCTCCTGCTCTGCCCGTTTCTTCCACCCTGTCAAGTCAGATGAATTAAGCGAGAGATGCTAAGAGGGTTGCTTGTTTGTTCTCTCCTTTGGTGGACTCAGAGCAAACAGCTACATTTACCAAACCCGCTGCGGAGAGCATTTGTTGTTCACGTCGATGGTGGCTCTCAGGTCTGACACTTGCCCGAAGCGCTGCGGAGCTCCTCGGCTAGTGAGGAGGATTTAGCGAATCATTCTGACTGACTGGACGTGGCACACCATCACTTCTCAAGCCCTCTTTCAAAGACACCACCAGGCTTGCCAAAATCAAGGACTACGCAGCGCTGTGTGTTACTCTGCACAGAAATGGTGCAGGCTTTCCTGCACACAGAAACACCCAGCCTCGGTGATTACTGACCAACAGCCTCACCACCCCCGGAGCCTCTCTGTGCCAGGCACTTCCTAAGGTCCTCGGGCAGGGGCTGCCACGTGTTTGCAGTCTGAGCAGGGAGGAGTGCCCAGGTGGGATGAGGCTGGAGGAAATGACGGAGAACACAAAAGTGAAGAGAGATTCTGGCAGTACACAACATGATTTAAAAGTCACTTGAAAGATCTGCTGAGAAGGGATTATGAGTCAAAACACAACTTCTCACATGTTTCAGAACTCATGGAAGCAACCTGACATCTGCTGAAAGCACTTAACACACTATTTTTCCCAAATTTACTGTGATATTTTACAAAATCCAAGCTACAAAGTTCCAGTTGTCTCTGTGCTCATCTTAAGGAAAAACTGCAACGTGTGCATCCAGGAACCAAAGCCTGCTTGCTTCAAAGCAAACCATTTTCATCTCCACATTTATTCCGACCCAATCTGCTGACGAAACCCCACAGGTATCTTGGCCCTAAAAATATTTGCCATTTTTATTTCAGAGTAAAAAAGACACAATACTTCACTTTGTTCCAAGACCACTTCAGCGTACTTAAACGTGCAAAGCTGTTCGGCAAAGCAGGTCACCTGAAACATCACCTTCAAGTGAAGCCTGAATAAGACGCTCAGCTGTCTCCACTAATACAGCCATTTGCAAACAGAGGAGTGAGTGGATTCTGAAGTTCACCTCTGCGTGTCATGGATGGCCAATTCTTCACCACGCCACCGGCAGAATATCAGCCACGAGCATGTTGGTTTTGGGGACAGACCTCAAGTTTGCCGTCCCCAAATGATGCACCCTGGACTTTGGGGCTCCCTAAGCCAAGGGTTGGGGTAACCTGTGGAGATCAGAACCTGAGCAAGGCTTCGGCACGACAGCTTTTGGGAGGAGAGCAGCCAAGGTGATGTGGTTGAGCAGTGTCACAACGTGAGCATCTGTGCAAGTGCAAACGCCAAGCACGAGAATCTCACAGCAGAAAGCCAAGGCCAGCTCTTACGTGTTTATTTACACTCTAGGCAGGGAGGGAGGGGGGAGAGGAGGGGAAAAAAAAAGAAAGAGCACACAGCTGCCATCCCAAAAACAGACCTCCCATCTGCCACCCACGATTTGCATGTCACCTTCTCCAGGCTCATTTGTACTTCATTAACTGCCATTGACTTAACAAGATTTATGCAAATGACACCATAGGAGCTCGCTAACTCCCACTGCAATCAAGTGATTATGTATGTACAATTCTCCACAGCAATGAAAAATTAATACATGACAAGCCCACTCACCGCTGAGCCGAGCTTCTTGCTTTTATTTCTCTTGTTGTCATTTTTTTTTTAAATGAATATATTGCAAGACTGCAGAAAACAAAGTAATCTGCCCAAAATGCTGCAAAAAAACCCCCCAACACTAGGAAGTGTGTTGCTCTGAAATGCACACTTGGAATATTCACTCAGGCTATCAGAGACAAGTCTTGGTTTCCAGAAAAAATGGTTCTGAACAGAGGATATTGCCCATCAAGGAAGCCACTCACCCTCATTTTGCTTTAGGTGTAGCATTAGAACGCTACAGAAAGCGGCTGCAATGTTCTCAGTGGAAGCTCCTCTTTCTCAGACACACAGAGCTTCCTATGGGTTGGAACTTTGGGCCAATATTGTTCCAGACAGCTTCAGACTGCATTTGATGCGTAGAGGGCATTCGGGTGGAATAGGAGCAGGTCAGCAGAAACAGTCATCGTGTTAAAACCCAACCACTTCAGAGTTAGACTGGGACAAATAAATGAAGCGAAATGAAGTCTCCCACACTGCCCTCCAAAACAGGAAAGATGCTAAACACAATCTTAGCATTCTTTCATGTTTTTTTTTCTTTTTTGGAAAGTTATGGCATTTGAAGTCCCCAAAAGGTGCTGAGAGCATAGAACTGAAGGCACGTGGATACTGCCACATAAGCAAAAGCAGGCCTCTCATTTTATAGCGATTTGTTTTAGTTGGGAAGTATTGTTTCTGATTTTTGGGGCACCCTGGACAGATAAGAACCCCCTAAGTAAGGCAGCAGAATCCATCTAACTAAGCCATTGACTTCAACATCTGGGTAGTAAGACTCTTCTTCTTTCTGTCAGCTGTTCCTGAATAACCCTTTTTCCAAGTGAACTGAGCACGCAAAATCCACAGTATCTGAATTTCAACCAGAACTTTCCTACAGCTTTTTTTTTTTTTTTTCCTCCCATTTAAATCTGCTCTGCACAACAGAAGCACCCATCTGCCAGCATGAGCTCGGGCTCAGCCCCACGCTAGAGCCCAGCCTTGCCATCACTGCCATGCACGTACAGCAATACCTGTAAAGAAAAAACCCAACGCTGACAACAGGTGCTAAAAAGGTCTGGTCTCTGCGCACCCTGGAGGCTGGGAGTACGTGCGTTGTAGGAATCTATTAAGGTAGCTTTTGGACAGCAACAGTGAATCCTACAATCTGCATTCAACTTCTTGAAAGGAGATCTCTCCTCCTATTTGCTGACCGTTTGTCGCTGAAACATACGGCGATGGAAGGGGCTTCTCAGTGAAAGA
>VXAV01009473.1:87623-102793 GCA_013399715.1 Alectura lathami | reverse complement strand
TTTCTATTTTTTTTTTTTTTTTTTTTTTTTTCCCAAACAAACAATCAAAACCATACTTTGCTGTGCTGCTCAGGAAGAACAGCAGATGAGTCCTGCTGCAGAAGTGGGTGTTTACTGAGGGCGTGACTGGGTCTTTCTTTGCCCTATCAGAAGGAGCACAATCACTTGGGCAGAAGAAGACTGGGAAGCAAGAAGACTGGGAAGCAAGCAGAATAACCTTTCCAGCCTTGTAAAAGCCGTTGCTAAAGCCAAGCACCATCAGGATTGACTCTCGGTCACTGAAAAGTTGTTTAATGTTGTGGATTGTTTGCAGAGATACCAACACCATTAACTCCATCTGGTGCCCTTCACAGATCCATGTGCCTCTTCCTCCTTGAAACACTGCCAGAGGATGTTGTTTGCTTGGCTAGTTGCAAAGATAGAACCCCCAAATCATTGCCTTCTCCTGAAAAGTGTCCTTTCAAATATTCATGTTTCAGATAATAACTATGAGACTGAGGCTAGCTGTATTCACTAGGGTGTTTTGAGCAGCCTTAGATGAAGAATCCATCACAAACTTATAAAACAAATGTTACCCTTCTTTCTCTCTGGGAATTGTCTATGAACAGTGTGTGATCTTGAATTATTCAGCATTCAAAATCATTTGTCAGATAATTTCCATGAATAATTTTTGACTTACAACTTGTCCGTGATCTGTTTATTGTGAATATTTGAAATCAGATCTGACTGATGAGCTCTGATTGCACATGCTGGTTACCTAGAGCAGTGCTAGTCCCTGATGGGATGAGCCTAGACCTTCGAAGCACATTTATGCAGTGAATGCTTATGATTAAGGATTTTAAATTCGCTCTTCACAAATAATCTCCAATGGCCACTAAAATTTGCTGTTTCTGTGAACATTTCTGCCAGTAAACTCATTAGCTAGAATAATTGCACTAAAAGAACACAAAAGGGGAGCAAAGCAAGGCAGACCAATTTGTTTTCAAATCAGAACGAAGATTGCTGGAATATTCCAACATTCCCCATGTCCTTTGAGACTTAGCTCTGTGAGAGTGTTTTATGATCTTGATAGGCCTTTGTATTTCCGAAGATTTAACAGCCCCTGTTTCTGGCAGGAAGGGTCTTTGGGATGTAGTTCTTGGGTATGGTCCCTCTCCTATGAGGCTGACATAAAGAGAGGAGTTAGAAACTGTTTAAACAGCATGTGTTCTCTGCATAACCACAGGCATGCAGAGGGTTAAACAGGTTATTAACAAATACAGTTCCACCAGATTGTTTATGCCAGGTTATTGCACAGTGCTTTAAGACTTTTTGGTGAAACAGAGCAGACACTTGTGTTCCAGGGGTGTCATGAGTTCTGCTTTTATTTCTCTCTTTTTTTTTTTTTTTTTCCTAATGTTTCTGCAGAGGGAGAGCCGCTCCTTTAATTTCCTTCAGAACCAGCAACCTGTTTTGGTGTTGGCTGATTAGCATTGGGTATCATGCTTAAGTGGATGCCTGGCTATAAATTTGCCATCATCCTGTCAGCTTTGGTTGCCTTCAGTTTGGTCCCTTTCCTTCTTTTTTTTTTTTTTTTTTTTTTTCTTTTCCCCACTCACTCAGGACATAAACTTTAATGATGAGATTTCATGCTCAGTCAAGTTTTTGAAAGCCACTTATGAAGCATCAATCAGATTATATACCTGCCCTGGCTGGGTGGCTGCTTTTCCCTCCCTACGAGGGGTTGATGGTCAAAATACATAATGAGCTACCACTGACAGCCTATCAGATTTCCATCTCTTCCTTTCTTCCACAAAAGCCTCTGCAAATGATGGCTTAGTCCATCACCATGGAAATTGTTAGTGCCTGACATGGCCCCGAGAAGTAAGATTGTTTCCTTTGTTTCCCAACCTCTGTCCAGTGACACATGAGCTGTCTTAACAGCCCTTACAATGAAGACCTGGTCAATCTCTTCTCTTTTTTTTTTTTTTTTTTTCTGTAATTCTGCCACTGGCTTCTCTCTGGATTTTGTGTTTCTCAGCACATTTTTACCACAGCTAGGTCAGGACTCTCATTTCTGTTAGTCTTACTGTATGACCTCTGGTGCTCTGGAGAAATGCAGGAGAATATTCCCACAAACAATACAATTAATTCAGTCACACCAGCGCTGCCACTGATAAAGGCCAGGGCCTGAGAGCTTCCAGTTAATGTTAGGTAATTACAGTTCCTAACTTATACCAAAAATGTTTGGAAGCTGCTGAAGACTTGCCTACGCGAGGGCTTAAATCAGGGTTTTTACCGTCCTAGTGGCATAACCTGCAGAAAATCTTTCTACAGCTTTTCTCCCTGTGCTGGGCTTTGGTGCCTCCTGTCTTCAGCTAATGGGAAGAAAAAGGCTGTGTTGGCGTGTGTGCCTGTGTGATACCTGGGGATCAGTTCTAGCTCTAGGCTGAAGTTTTCCTATAAAATATTTCATTGCCCATCTTTGATACAGGGGCCTCCCTTTACTCAGGAGTGCCCAGCTGTGTGAGCAGCTCTTCCAGTCTGCTGTGCAAAGTTCGAGCTCTGTCTGCATTGCCCATGGCTATGTGCTGAAGAGCTTGCTGCGTTGGCACTCACTTCTTGCCCCAGGGTGAGTTACTGCCAGCAGAGGGGCAGGGTGGACAACAGGAGATAATAACTGCGACAGGGTTTGACTGATGTTTGTCTTTTCTTATCCTAATGCCTGGAGAACCACCTCCCCTAACTGTAATCAGCTATGCATTGTGGATGTCAGCCTTAACAGCAGCACTGTGCTGCTTCACTCATTAGTCTGCTGAATATTGGCGTTTGGTTGAGTCCTTCTGTCCACCCTGCTTCCAGCTCAGCGTTATTATTTGTCAGATGCTGCCTACCCAACTGCTGTTTAAATGACCTTTCTGAAAGTAAAGAGAATAACACATAAATATCCTCAACTAAATAAGAAAGTATAGATAATAGCTAAAATAAGCCATTACTCATCACTGAAGTAGGACGCAACAGCTCTCATAGCACATTTTGACTTCTTCTAACAATATAAAACATGAAACAGAAATATCATTGTTAGGATTCTAAATGATGGAGAGATCTTAGAGAGGGAAAAAGATAACTACTAACATTTAAGTTTGGTTAGGATACTATGACAAGCAATCACAGCTGTTGCAAAAAGTGTCTCAGAAGTTACCACTTCTGCAAACCCTCACAAACAGATGAAGTGCAGTCCGACCAACACTTGATGACCTTGAGGATGAGATTAATTCCCCTAAATGATGGACATTCTCCTTCATAAATGGATCTGTTTTTTTTTTTTGTTTGTTTGTTTGCTTTTGTTCTGTTGGTTCTTTGAGGCAAGCACGGTTCATTTTATTCGTAATCTCTTATCCCTGGAATGTCACTAATCTGGAAGATCTGCTCTAAATGAACTGCTCATGACTTGAGTTGTCTGGGCCTCTACTTCGCTGTTTTAAGGAGGTGCAGAGTGGAATGAATACAACAGGAGATGCAAGTGGCTCATGAAGGCTTCCCACTTAGAGAGGGAGCATGAAAAAGCAGAGGTGTGATGAGAAGAGAAGAGAAGACCTCTTCTGCACTGCTCTCTACCGGAAGCTTTATTAGTTGACTAACTGACACAGAGAGCCATGAGCTGATCTCTGCCTTTCTGCTGAGTCTAAATTCCGTAGCTATGTCTGTTTCCAGGTATAAACAGTAACCCGTGCTCTGTGAGTGCTCCATCACACCGCTAGCTCATGTCTGGATGTGCCAACATCATCAGGACAGTCTCCTCTTCTTCCCACACTGTCGTATGCAAACCTGTATTCTGCAACATCCCTTAGCTGTGCAAATACAACCCCTCTGACAAGCAGTTTGTGCTTTACATGAGAAAGAGCAAGATGGAACTTTCAGCCCACATGATATGCAGCTTGCACTGTGATCTCTTCAGCATAAGATTGCCTCTGATGCAGGTCCCAAAAGCAGAAACTGTTTTATGCATCGGAGGCTGCGGTCCTACTCTGAGGTAATCCCATCCTTGTGTCCTCGCCATCAACTCCTCGTTGCCTTTCACAGCTCTGCTCTGTAATGGGCCTCTGTCTATTTAATGAGTTGATGAGCTGTTTTCGGAGATCAAATACTCTCCTTGGTACACACGTACCTTCATCTACTAAAGCAATTCTATTGGCTTTGAGGAAAGAAGGGTTGACAGTGTAGAGAAAAAAAGACTGATGAAGGGAAAGGTTGGGTGACTGCTGAGCATTCAGATTTGGGAGGCAAGAGGGGTTGGTATTTTATTCCTCTGGTGCTCTGTGTATCCATCACTCAGACAGAATCCCTGTTAGTGGAAATCTAATTCCTCAGTCACTGGCCAAAGTTAATTAATTTGTAAATATATTTCATCTTCTAAGCGACAGCCCTTTCCAAGAGAGAAGCTGATAGAAAGAGCAAAGGGGTGAAAGTGTCACGTACCACAGTGTCTGCCCCAGGAGACTGAGGTGAAACCAGCTAGTTTCATCTGCTCCAGAAGCAGCCCTTGGCAGCAGGGAAATACTGCAATTAAAGGAGATGGGAGGGCTCTTGCCTTCCTCCTGATGCTGTGCTCCTGCTAAAGACTTACCTGGAGAAATCCACAGCAGGTTTGATGTAGTTTTGAGTGGGACATGTGATCTCCAGGGTTCCCTTTCTACAGTATTTTGGTTATTCTACCACATTTTTTTTTGAAACTGCTCACTTAAACGTGAAGAAAGACCAAACAAACAAACAAAAAAAAAAACTGCTGAAGTTACTGATATATAAAATGGCCATCAAACCAAAGTTCTGCCATTCTGGAAAAGTGAACCTTCCAAAAAAGAAATAACAGTCTATTTGTAGAGCAGTTGCAGGTTCTTTAGGACTCAGCTCTGATCCCTTTGTGTGGCAAAACTCTATTCTGACAGAGAGGAAACAGTGTTTCAGCTTCATTTAAATGAGAAGTTTTATTAATTAAATATAAAATTAATATGTATGAACAGCACCTTATGTTTAGTTTATTTTGTTGTGTATTTCCTTACCTGATGGTTTTGGGCTACAAAAGACGACAATAGGGTAGAGTACAACCCAGCAGAGAAACATTAAACTGGACATTTAAAATATCACATTTAAATTTGGTGCTTACAGTACCTTTTAAATTAGAGACGTTCATTGTTTTGGTAGTAGCAAAGAAGATGACCAGAGCCACTTCACTGTCTTTGCCTGCACTTGGTTCGCTTTTTCTTTCTAAAGCTGACAGGATGAGGTGCACACTTTCTAGAAGTTAAAGTTTCCAGGCTCCAGGTGTTGAGCTGCATGAAATCTGAATGTGTTAATCGGTGTTTTCATAAATTCTTTATTTCTTGAGAAAGTCTAAAAATTGGTTTTGCTCTTTATGTCTTTGTGTTTGACATTACTTACTGATGTTCTGACATTACATTAGAGCATTTGTTGTGAGCAGTGGCTAACTCCTCTATGCAGAGATGAAATACGTATTTCTTCTCCCTTGACATCAATGCAATGCATACACTGTGGATGCCATAAAATTTATGGCACCTAAAATTGTTTACTTCAGTGCTGCTCAGTGCTTGTAAACAAAGGAACAGGAGGTACTTACATGTCTTAGCAAGTTTAACAAGTTATTAAAAAAAAAAAAAAGTTTTTGATTATAGAACTTCACAGTTTATTTCACTTTCACTTTTTCCTCTCTCATTAGTAAGTGAAGACATAATTTGTTAAATTCTTAGTAAGTGGGATTGAAGGGTCACCAGATTGCCAAATTACAGGAACAAATTAAATATCGATACTAAATTAAAGTGTTGGCCAAGCTAGTGAGAACTGAAAAACAATATCTGTACTCTATTAGCAGCTTTGAAATTGTTGTGGAAAACTGTCAGCAAAAAGTGCAGTCTTCCATATATCATCCTCTATCTTTGCTACGGCGGGCAAAAGAATTCACCAATGACAGGTGCTGTCACAGAATATATTTATTCCACAACTTTTTATTTTCTCCATCAGCTACAATGATGGACAATCACGTCTTGTTTCCTGAATGATGGCAATTTCTTAGAGATTCTACAATTGCTGCCCTTGAAGACTGGCTGTTTCATGAACCAATGTCAAAGTCTATCCATATGCCTTTACAAAACACTTATCACTGTGGTATTTAAGCGCTCTACATGGATTAAAAATGAACTGTGAAGCTGCCTAGGGGATAGTCAGTAAAAATCTACTTAAGTTTTGGATTTTGTGATATAATGTGATTTCATTGAGTTGACAGAGATGCACAAAGAAGTATCAGACACTTCACAAAAAATTCAGAAAAAGAGCTGTTCATATTTTTTAACTCAAGGAGAGATTAAAGCATTGAAAAATTTGAGAAGAAATTCTAGTTGTCAATGAGACTTAAACCTTGACGTGCAAAAGAATAAGGGTTTTCTAGGTGTTATATGATGATGGGAGGTGGATGTGTAATCAGCCTGTAATGGGCTTTGCCACTGGAATGACACTTGGGTGAGAGAGAAATCTCTTCCTGTCCTACTCCATTTTTTTTTTCTTATCAGCATGTCAGTTGAGAATTAAAAACAACAAAAAATAGTAGGTTAAATTATGGGGTTAGAGCCCAGGTTCTTTGCTTTTCAAGCAGTACTCACTTCCATGAAACTTACTGCTGGCAGGATCAAGCTGCTTGACCTCTCACAGAGTTAGTTGTTGGCAGTGCCTTTGGCTCCCCAAAGACATGTCCTGCCTTGAGGAAGAGAGATTCTCAGCTGATGAATTTACCAGGTTCCCGTCACTTCAAAAACTAAAATTCCCTTCCATTGCAATTATTTCATTCCTTTAAGAATTGCTGAGAGTCATTTAAGCTTTGTACCAGTCCTGCATAATTTGGGAGACCCTAGCAGTATACCACGAACAAATGATATGTTTGATGTTGTGTACCTATCATGCATCCTTCTGTCAAACTGCATATCAGATAGAGGTGGGAAAGATAACATCTCCCGTAACGATAGAGGAAAGCTTGCCACTGGTGAATAGAACCTTGTCAAGATATTGATTTCATCAAGATGGTGGATTTATTATGTAAGGAAATAAATGATTAAAAATAAGGTTGATAAGCTTTTGGAATTGAGGAAGGCACCCACAGATGGGAAGGGAAGAGGGTGTAGAAGATGTAGGTCTTGCCTTGCCTTGAAAAGTTTCTTTTTCCTTGAAGAAAAGGGGTACAAGGAGTGAGCTGAGTGGGCTCTGGAAGTCACACTGGGACTGGAAGAATCAGCAGAGCAGCAGATGGCTCCCTTCATCTGTGCCTAGAGCCCACATAATTACACCAATATGCAAAGAGCAAAAATTTCCATTACCTACAGGAGTTATTGACTAATTCCAAGTGTCTGTCTGAATAAAGCTTCAGCAAAGTTCTGGCCTATACTTTTAAGAAAAGAAAGCGTGTACACACAGTCGATGTTCTCCGCGGCAGTTAGCAGAATAGCAACAATCTGTGTTGTGTTTGGTATCCACTGGAAAATATCATTTTGTGGTGATAGTAGAGAAGCTAACATGGATACTTGTCACAGCTGGGGAGTATGCAGTTCCTCGGGATAGATGGTAACCAGGAACATGGACAGATAAATGTGAAAAATGTTGTCTGTCAAGAACATGCCTACCCTAACAGAGCAAGGAAGCATGAAGTTTGCTGCATCTATGGCTTTGTATGGCCATCGGTGTCAGCAATCTGAGATCATAGTTGTGCAAAGATGCCTGGTAGAAATGGGATACACATTCCCAGGAAGAGTTTGAGAAATGGATGGCAACTAGTGACCAAGGTCTTAACAGAACGGTAGAAGATAATGTTAAACACGGAGCTGCTAGAGCAGGCACCAGCATATATGTATATATTTATCTATATAACTTGTTCGAAACTGGAGGCCAGTGACTTATGTGCCATAGCTGCAGTAGAACCTGAATCTCAGTATGTACAACTGGAGAAAGATGCCCTAGCTAACTTGCAGTTATGAAAAATTTGTGGGGTGTGTTTGTTGGAGGGCAGTGTTAGCTGGAACCGACTGCGAGCCATTCATTGTGGTTTGCAGGAGGCGCTGGGCAGGCACTCACCAGGTGCCAAGGAATTATCTTTCTGTCCACCTGCGAATGCATGATTTGCAAACTGAATAGCGGTGGAGGAGATCTGGTGGCTGCAGTTGCACTCCTCAGCATTTATAAGAATGATTTACAACAGAGCACATGAACAGCCTGGGATATGTCAATCTGATTAAAAAAGAAAAAAAAAAAAGAAAAAAAAAACAAGAAAAAAAACCACCACCTTTCTAATCTCAAGAAAGTGTGAAGGGTTCTTCTGATAATATAATTAAGGAATCAGCCTTTTAGAAAATCTGTGAAACTATTGGCCAGAAGTTCAAGTGCCCAGTCCTTTTTAGGATTAAGGAGAAGTTCTCGGCACTGTGAGGGATTTTGTTTAAGGGCACCAGGATGTTGATCTGAAATATGTTACAGGGAAATATGATTGAAATGATACATGAAGGTCATTTAGGGATTGAAAGCTCTGAGAGGTCAGAGATGTTTTTCACTGCTCCTCAAATGAACAGTGATACTGAGGAAACGACCAAAGCGTCAGAAATAGAGGTCAGTGCACTGAATGAGACTGTGCTGGTAACTCAGGAAAAATTTGTCCTTGAGCAAAAGAGGCACAGATTCACAGAAAAATGTGCTGCTTCCCTTTGAAAACTTAGTTGAGGATGGTGCAGCCAAACAGGTGTTTGCACATGTCAAATCAATTTTTGCTGGAAATAACGTGATAGATTCTGAAAATGAGGGAATGATTGTGGCTGTAAAACGCAACACTTCCCACCTGAAAAACAGAGTCAAATGTTCTGTGTTCATCCGGTGCAGCAACGTGAAGATTGGTTGTGACCCTGATCCTCAACAGCAGCCTCACCCCATTATTTGTACAAGTTTACTGTGATCTCAGGGCATTGCTGGCAGGGACCATGCTGGTAGCTTCGGGCCCGAGGTGGAAATGCTATTAAGACTCTTTAATGGAGGAAATGGGCTACATACACATCTGTGTAGAGGAAGGTCTTTGGAGGCAGAGTGTCCTGAGGGCAGGTTTTGGAGTTGCCCGAAACTTCTAGATGTACAGAATGAATTTAGTCAGCGGTAGATGCAAGCCATGAGTCTGATGAGGAGGCTGTGAGTTAGATTAATAATTGGGAATCACATTTCATTTTCAAAGCACAGGGATTTCTCTAACAGTGTGTATGCCGTTGGAGTCCAGTTCTTGCAGAAGTACAGAGGCAATCCACATGTGGTTCGACTTTTGTGGTGAAAAATGCCACCCCATGTTTGATCTCCAGTCTTGTTCTTTGNGCAGGGGCAGCAGCTGTGAGGAGGCTGTGCTGCACCTCTGCAGTGCTGACCAGCACACAGCCAGCAGGTTTAGCCCTTTAGCTCTCTGCCCACTCTAAATCCACTCCTGATCTTATCTAGATTAGCCACTTTATACTTTTCCCACTTGTCGACTTACAGTCTCATTTCAGGTCTTATCTCAGATTATCCCTCTGATTTTTTCCCACCTGAGCCACATTGTCTTTCCCCTTCTGTAGTCATTTGTTATTTAATGTTATGCTGGGGTCATGCTTTGTTTTTAAGCTCTGGAAAGCTGTTCAGAATGGCGTGCATAGAAAGAACTGTGCAACCATGCTGCGTTGTAACTGTTTTCACCCAGGTGGTGGGGTCTACTACACGTGGATGTTGTCATACAAGTTATTGGTTACCTCAGCGTCAGAGAAATGGAGACAGAGCACCGAATATTAGCACCCATGCTGACAAGTTGCAAAAGCTTTTGTGGCTGCAGATGAGCAGTTGAAGCATGCTGACACATTTATACTCACTCTGCAGCTTATTGATAGAATAAAATAGAGGTCACATCAATTCAAACCTTCATTTCCAGGAACGCAGAAACTCTGTTTTGTATTAGCTGGGAATTAGTGTGGAATATACCTATTAGATCTTGGTGGAAAGGCTGCCAGTTTTCATTATTTCAGACCAAAATGCCCACTTCTGGAGTATTCAGTATAGCTTCTGCACCTATGTTATGAATACTTTGATAATGTAAATTACACATTAGGAAAGTGACATCCCAGGTGGTGGGGAGTGGCACAACACCAGTCAGTCTCATAACACAGTTAACAGAGACCAAATGCTCTCTTGTATATGTCTTAAATCTGTCCATATCAGTGCTCACTTAAATGGAAAAGGGAGAACAAACAGTATTCACTGTCTCAGTCTCGATCCAGTTTAAGTCAGGAAAGATCAGATGACAGAAGACAGACAGGTAGCTGGACAGACAGACATGGTAGGGATTCTTCGTGCTGTCTTGGTGGGAGGGGTTCATTATTTGCACTAACTAGTGAGGAATGGCCCCTGCAGACAACAATGGGTCCCCCCAGAGCTGCAAAGGTTTCCCCCCTGTGGCACCTGTCCTCTGCATGCAGCTGTTGGCACAGGCGCTGCGGGGTGGTGTGTGTTCAGAGGGCTGTTGGGATGAGTTTGCTAGTGATGGATGGCGTGGCCAGCTTTTCGGTTAGCAAAACAGGTTGCCAAATATTGTAGCAACTGCTGTGTTAAACATTTGCTACAAAGCAAGATTGAACACTGAGTTAGAAAAGTTGTCTGAATTTGCACATAAAGTTTATCTCTGAACAGAAGTTCCCCTATTAACCCCTTCAGGGTCAGTCTGTAGGTACCCATGTTACACACAGGGAAAGGAATCAGTGTCGTTTTTTCTGCTTCTGCCATCGACTTCCTTGTCCACTTCTTTGTCCCTTAGCTCAGAAACTGTCAGCATCCCCATAGCGCCTATATCTGTCTTCAGGGTTGCCTTGCCTGCCTGTGTACCCCTTGTTTCCTACAAAGTGCTCCTGCTTTCCAGATGCAAGAGGAAGAGGTTGACTGAAGCCTCTGTGGAGATGCTGAAGGTGCAGGATGTAACAGTGGGAGGTATCTCCATTCCAGAGGGTTTAGGCATATACCTTCTATTTAATTTCTTCTCAGGAGGTAAAAAGGGACTGGTCTAAGATGGGAGCAAGGGCTCAGCCACTTTCTTTGCTGCTGACTTCCAGTATGGCTATAAGACAAGTCACATTGTTTCTCTCTTTCCTGACTCTATATAGAGTGATGCTTTTTTCCCTTGTAAAGATTTTCTAAGGTAGAATATAAATTATGGAAAGCTCAAAAGCTGTGCTGATAGGTGTATAAGTTATTAAAGGTCATGTATACTAATTAAAGAATGGGAAGAAATGTGTAACAGCAATGCACTGACACATTCTACATTCTTTTTTTTTTTTTTTTTTTTTTTTTTTTTTTTTCTCCCTCTCTCTTTTTAAATGCCTTCAGTTTACAAACTTCTCACCTGATTACCATGACTTAAAAAGCTCTCCATTGACAAACAACCCTCTGGATTTGTTTGTGAACTCTACAAAGGAAAGTGAAATATAATTACCTCTAAAAAAGAAATGAAAGCTTCAGCAGTGACTGGATATCATCTCCTAAATCCATGGCACTTGATGAGCTATTCTGTTTCTCTTGCAGAAGTTCATAGTGTCTTAAAGCTTCAGTTTAAGCAACTAAGTTATTTTCCTGGACATCAGAAGGGTTTAGTGAGTGAGAATGTTCTCAGTAGTACTGCAGCCATAAAGCATGCATTTTTAGGGGCTATGTGGACCCCAGTGATCCGTGCTATATTGTAGGGAGGTGCTGTGGCTATTTACTGTGTTGTTTAAAATTACAGATGGTTGGGAATGTTCCATGGGAATGATTTTCTGCAAAAAGATTTTTTACAAAATTGAAACTTTCTTTTGGGAAATCAAAATGAAAGACTTCATTTTATTGTCAGTTCAACCTAAATCATAAAACTTAATTTTATAAGGTGAACCAAATGCTTTATTTTAAGTCAGTTCAATACACATTTAATTTCAGCATTTCAGCTTGCTAGGGACCAAAATGAATGTTGAGATGTCAATATTTCTCAGTGGATGGAAATTTTACTCAACTGTATTTGAACTGTAGTTGAAAAATTCTTCTTCAGGTATCATAGGCCAAAGCTGCTAATTCTGAGACTATTTTCAGTCTGCTTCTTTTGATGGGTGGGGAAGGAAGCAAGTCAATCTAACAGTTCCTTTCCTTAGCTGAAAATCAAAGGGGGGGGAATGACACAGGTGACATTTGGACCTTAAAGCTCAAGTCCATGCTGTGGGATTTGAAATCTCTTCTTTGCCAACAAAGTTGTGAAGGATTGTTGTGAAATTCTGTCCAAGCACTGTTGTTTGGGAAGGGTGGCCCATGCTAAGCTGGCCCAAGCCACCTCCTGTGTGAGGCATTTCTCCATTTCGGCTAAAAGTGGCTTGGCCCCATGGGTGATGTTATTTGGGAGTTTTTGTACACCCAGGGTAACATGTAAACATGTTGCCCCATCAGAGGCAGAAGAGGCTACAAAAGGTAACTTAATTCCCAACCCAGCCCAAAAAAGCAGTGCATCCTAGTGCCTGCTATCAGCACTCTCTCAGCCAGGACTGTTTTTCCCTGCCTACTCGTGTTGTGTGGTGTATTGCCTCAGCCCCAAATGCAGGGCCTGCGTAAGTTCAAAGAACATTGCAACAATGAAAAAAACAAAACAAAACAAAACAAACAAATAAACAACAACAACAACAACAAACAGAGAATGTCTCTGGAGGCTTCTGCCGTCCCCCCTTGCCTGCCAAGTGTGCCAGGCCAGGAGCTATGTTACCTCGATCTGTGGGATCCTCTCATCGTTGGGTGTTTGTGGGCAGAGGCAGGGTGAAGGAGCAGCTTTCTCCTCCTACTTCCCTCTGCCCCTGTTCCCCAGTCCTTCCTGAATCACGGGGAGCACTTGCTTCTTGTTGGCACAATGCAGGCTAAGCTGAGCAGCAGCTCTGGTTGGAGCTGGGAGAACGGAGTCTTGCAGATTTGAACAGAGTAACCTGTAGGAGGGAAACCACCCTCTGCCTTCAGTGTTGTCTTAAACATGCAAGCCAAGGTGTTCTTCCTAAACAAATGCATCCACTTCAATGGGATGTCAAGGGTGTCAACCTCTTCCTGTTTCTTTGCGATTGCCCTAAAAGCAGATGTTTGCTCAAGACCATATACTTTGTCAGGGGANCCAACCCCCCCTGCCCCTCTCCTGCCCCTGCAGAAAGGTCCCTTTAATCAGCTCTGGAGTGCTGTTCCAATTACCTTCCTACAGGGTGACCTTTTTATCTCCTAATGGCATTTTGGAATCCAGTTGCCCTAACCACACTGGGAGTGTATGCATGTCACATTTCCAGTTCTCTCTCTCTCTTTCCCCCCCGCTGTTGTTGGCACTGAATGCGGCCTAATATATTCATGACCTAATTAGAGTAATTTTTGCATAATAACGACCTCCCGGGGGAAACTTTTTTTTGGGTGTTTTTGTATGTGTGCGCGTGCACGCTCACACTGTTCAGACACATTAACTGGAACAAGTGTTTCTTAATTTTTAAGAGTTTCTCTGGTTTTAGAAGTGTTTTTATGTCATTTAAAGCAGAGACTATGCCAAAGGAAGCCCCAGAGGAAAGGGATTGTTTTACTTTCCTGCTCTCTCTTACTTTGAAGCTTATGTCTTCTATTCTGAATGTCCAAGAAAGCTGTCTTGCTGGTACTGGGTCTTGTTGCTTTCAAGACGTTGCTCTCATCTTTGCCAGCTTCATCCTTCCCCTCTGTCACTCAGCCTCTTCCCTTCATGTCCTCATTTAACCTTCAGCTTTACACTGCATCCTTCATTTGCAGTGATGGTCACTTACTCGACCTTATCTTAGCCAAGGGCCATGCTCTCTCCCTCTGTTTCTGACATCTCTGTCCAAGTCTGTGTGGGCTGCTGTGGTGGTGTCCCATCTTTGCAGACCCATATGACCCTTACTTTGTTATTCTTTCACTTGTCTCTAACTTGGCATCTCTTCCTTTCCTTGCTGATCCGTGTTTTCCGTCACTTTGCAGTTTCCACTTTTTCCTCCTCGTCAGCTTCTGCTGCTCATCTTTCCTGCAACACAGGTCCCAGCCCTCTCTTCTCAAGATCCAGTTGTTCTTTCTCTTCCAGTCCTCACTGGTTCTCAGCTATTGTTTTCTGTTTTCAGCTTCCCAAAGAATGTAAATGCAACCCTTTTTTGGAAGGGGTCATGTTCCACGCTATTCTGTGTTACACTGGTATAAATAAAATAAGTCTCTTGACCTCAACTGCGTTAGTGGAGATTTATACCAACAGGACATGTTTATTTCTATAAGCATATTAATTGCATTTTCCCCAAGCTGCTGTTTAAAGAGCATTAAGGGATAGCGTTCAGAGCACTTGCGTGCTCTAAAATGACACTACAGGATGAGTTTGCTGAAACTTTTAGTTATTTGTTTTCTGCTTTCTATATATTTACTTTTGTCTTAGTAAATAGTTCACTCAGGTTTTACATCAATAAGGAAAGACAAGCTTTCCACAGACAGATGTTTTCTAGTGTTGACAGAACTCTCCGTGCCTTGCTGCACTCCTGGCTCTTGGGCTCCTGTACCTGGCTCTGCTGATTTCATCCTATACCACTTCCTACAGTTCCAGGTTTGTCCGCTTCAGTTCCTCCGCACACATTCATCCATAACCCTGCCAAATGCCTCCAGTTATTGACCTGAGCGTACTGTTGTACAAAAGCGAGGCTGTGCCGCTGCCTGCATCTGCAAGTCCAGCTCATGCTCCTGTCACTGTCCTTCATCCCATGACCAACTTGCATCATGCCTGGCTGATATCAACCCCTGTCATTTCAGCTGTGGGTACACGTGCCAACAGGGGATGGAGAATTAAGTGTGCCCCAGTATGCCACAAACACTTATCATTACCTTGTGGTTTTATTATTTATTTATTTATTTATTTATTTATTTATTTAAAGAGACTGCAGGAAAGGAGCACTCCACGTTAGAAAGCTCCATGAAACATTCATCAGTGCTGTTTGCTGTAACACAATTAGTTTTAGGGGTATCTCCAAGAAACATTGTAAAAAATGGGCTATTTGTAAGATTGTTTCACATCTTGGTATTTCTGTGGCTTGATGATGGTTCATGCATTGCTTTTTCAGTTGCCCAGG
>VXAV01009473.1:57519-87558 GCA_013399715.1 Alectura lathami | reverse complement strand
CAAGATAACGTGTGTATGATAAATGAGAAACACTGCAAATGTATGATGCAGTTGGAGAACTGCCCTTTGTTATTTTTGAAGCTGTAGCTCAAGTGCACCTTCCATTTCATCATCTTGGTGTGCAGCTTACAGCTAGACATGTGGACTGACCATTAATACACACAGATTGTGGGCAGTGGGCTTACAAATGAGTAAGAAGGTGCAGATGCTAAGGTTCCAAACGCTGCTTGATTAGCGTATGAAACTGAAGGTACTGCAGGAGCAGGTGGGCTTGGGTGTGGGNGCTATGCTACCTCTTGGAATATGTCAAATGCTAACCAGAAAAAAAAAAAAAAAAAAGAGGTGTGGATGGATTTGAGGTAGTTCTGAATATTTTCACAGCAGTTTGGCTCTAATGCTCCATCTGTGCTTGTGAGCTACACATGGCAGGGTTGGCATATCCCTTTCAGATCACAGGAGGAAAGACGATTTTGAGGATTGTGATAATCCCTGAGCATGGGGGAATAATTCATAGCAAGAAGAGAAGAGGCTGTGAGAGCCTTGTGGGCTGGTGCCAAATTACAGTTGGTAACCTTTACAGTTCTGCTGCTGCTGTTCTTTTTCTTTTTTGTTTCCCTCAATAAGGTAAAATTCTGACATGATTTGCCCTTTTCCTTCATGTAACACCCAAAGATGGTCCAAAGAAGGGGCACCCCCTTGGCCAAATAGGAAAGCAGAAGAACGGGAGGGGAGAACGCTGTGTTTAAATGGGAAGGAAAAGAAAGCTGGAGAGCATATATTTTCATTTTTGACCATATCAAGCCTGGAACTTTCATTCCCAGGTTATCCTGTACTTCAGAGCTTCTGCTATTAATGCCAAAAGGAGTATGCAGTGAATCTGAACTCTGACCACTTGGATCTGTGCATCTACATTTTTCCCCACAGACTTTCTTAGTGGGTCACTGCTATGTGCCACTGCTGTTGCCTGGCACAGTAGATGCTGTCCCGGTACTTCTGCCTGTAAGATTGGTGAGGATCAGCAAGTCCAGTGACAGGATGGTAGTGGCAGACACAGAAAGGTGTATAAAGAGTTTGTCTCTGAACAGGAAGGAAGATTGGTTTTGAGTTCAGTTTGGTATTTTATGGTGACATTTAAGGAGGTCTTTAATTAAATGTTGTCACCGTTCCTTGCTGTTGCCCTTATGATGTCTGTAAGAAAGGATGTTGTTGGTTATTTTTGGGATTGGGTATTTATTTATTTACTGTTTTTATGTAGGGTTTTGATGGGTAGGATTTTGAATGAATTGCAGGATATTATTACTAATATGAATTTCTTAAATTTTTGAGTTGTTTTTGCAACATCGCAATTGTGTTGTTTTTATGTGCTCTATTTTTGCTGGATTAAAGGCATTTATTCATTAATTTTTCTGTCCTATAAAAATGGTCTTGGTAACAACGCTGAGCATATATCAGAAGTCAAGAGCTTTGGTTTTGCCATGCTTTATAATGTATAGAACTAACTGCAACTCAGAATGCACAGATTAGATTTTCCAAAGAATTTACTTCAGAAGTGTGGGGCTTGACATTTAGAGAACAACAAGAGTTCCAAATCGCTGCCTACTGCTTCCTGACACCTTCTTGACACCAGGTGCATCTTCTTGTTATACCCGAATTGAATAAATCTGGAAGAGAAAAGGGAATGACACTCAAGACTACTCAAGGGACTCTGGAGCTCCCAGAAGAAAGGGAAAAGAGAGAAACAGAAAATGGAGCAGAAACAATGGTATCACGGTGAATGGAGAAAAAATCCAATTTAAAATCCCATGACAATTTTCTAACACTGCTCATAGTGTGGTAGTAGAACATGAAAAATTTCCTTTGCAAATTTCCCCACTCCCCAAAAATCTTGAGGTGAATGAAGGTGCGAAGGTAGGGACAGCTTTTTTCCTTTTTTTTTTTTTTTTTTTTTTTTTTTTGGTGTAAGATTTCTCCAGATACATAATCCTTACATCTGGCATCTTCTGCTGTGCTTTGACTGTGTCATTTGAGGTCCAGCTGTTTCATCCTCTAGAGGGTTTCTGAGGGAACAAAACTTCAGCATGGGCAAAATTGTGCTTTATTCCTTTGTCTCACATCACCCTATTTCCTGACTAAGCATGGCAAGCATCTCAGGCAGAGGGGAGTCTGTGGCTGCTGGGGAAGCTGGTTGGGAAGGTTTCTGTATCAGCTGGATCAATAAGAGCTTCTTCCAGAAGCCTGTTTCCTTGATTGATCTGGTTGACTTTTTCCTTTTTCATCATCCTTTGTTTCTCTTGGCACATCATTTTAACTCATCCAAGAGTAACCCTCCCCCTCTCCCGATGCCTCTCGGTATTTAACGCTGTTATTCTGTGTGCTTGGCCTGTCCCAACATTGGACCCTTATGCAAGAAAAAAAAAAAAAGAACCTGAACTCTCATTAAATACCTTTTTTTCAGGCAAGACAAGTGGCTTGCATGGTCCTGATCGTTTTAGCAGCAGCCAAGACCCACCTGAAAAGTCCCAGCTGCTGGTTCCATCTCCTCTTTCAGCTGTGGAAGGACTGGGGCTTGCAAAGGCCATTGACTTTCCTGATTAAACTTTTTTTTTTTTTTTTTTTCATTGGGAAGTGTCTTTTGTTGCTGCAGTGTTCATTTGCAATGTTGTTTTATAATTTCTGAATCAAAAAACTGTAAAAATGCCTTGATTTCATCTAAATGAAATGTTTCAATTGTTCTAAACCAAATGTTTGCACGTGTTAAAATTTTATTTCATAGGAAATGTCAAGCTGTTTGGCTTTGTTCTGATGCAGAATAAAAACAGATCTTGATGTTGCTTCCAATATGGGGAAAAAGAAAGAAAATACAAAAGCTTTCAGTAAGAAAAGTCTCCAGGTCTCCAACTTACTTCAGGAAAGTCAGTATTCTTGTCCATGTTGGGATTTTTCTCCAAGCTCCATTGTAGCACGTGTACCTCTGCTAGTCATGGAAATGGTAGATTTTCCAGCTCGGACGAGGTGTCATTAGGGTGCCGGAGCTCCCTATCACAAAGTCTTGTCTAAATGTGATATGAAGGCAAAACACTGGGGATTGAGCTATCAGAATGTCAGGGTATTGGAGCTGGGCTCAGCCAAAATTAGGTAAAGGTAAAAGACATGAAGTAAAGCTCAGCAGTTGCATTGCCAGACAGAGATGCTCATTTGCTTTTGGTAGAAGAGCCATTGCATTGGTTGCCAGCACTTGCTTGTTCAGGATTATGGAAGTGTTTCTGTTGCCAGCTGTGGGAACTTTTTGCATCCTTTCCAACACTTTGGTTGGTCTGGGCAGCATAGACACATGTTCACAAATGCAGGCACCCACTGCTGAAAGCATTCCAACCCAAAAAGGGTTTTGAAGGGAAGTTACCTCCCTCTGTATTTTCAGATTCATGAGTCTTCAAGGGGCACCTTTTGAGATAAACTTAATTAAGCAAGTCATTCTATTAATCAGTTCTAATTACTCATGCAAATCACAAGCGCTCTGTCCTGTGGTTAAGTGAAACCTGATTTGATCCCAAGTGCAGCCAGGCTCAGCAAGTCCAGCGGGTATTTGCAGGAACGTGCCTTCACTGATCCTTGCACTTCTCTCCAAGTGCAGTAATCTTCTGAAGACCATAGTGTGGATTGATTAGTTGTCATGGGCAGAATGCTATTACCCTAAATGCTGGGAAGGAGGGAGTGGAAAGCCGCGTGGTGCATATGAACTCTTCTTCTACATCCATGTGGGATGCACATGTGCTAATGGACATCAGCAGGTCTAAGGCTAGTTACGTATATGAAGTCTCTGGCAGGTGAAAGGGGCCGCCTACCCCTTTCATGGCAGAGGTCTGTAGTGGCTGCCTCTGGAGAACCAGGGAGCCAACATTGTCAGAAGGATATCACTCAGAGTAGGGCATGATCCTGCACGGCTTCGGGCCCCCAGATGCCATTCTCCATCTTAATCCCACTAGGTAAGGCAGCTGTGAGTAACTCAGCTGGCAGCAAATGTGGACAGCAGAGGTAAATGAGTGAGTGATTGCTGACTTCGCCTTGATTGATTCGTGTAACACAGTGTTGTTGGTTAAAGGGCTGAGAACATGGGTTTGTTCTTTCTCTTGCCTTTAAAGTGTCAGCAGCATTAATATTCATTAGCATAAGAGTAGTGTTAACACTTCAAAAAGGCTCCTATTTCACAGGATCTCAGCTGGGAGATCGAGGCCTTTGATTGCATCAGTGTGAAGAAACTCCTTTTGCCTGACCTGGGATTTCCCAGGAACCAGGCTACAGTCAGCCATCTCTGATGGGCAAGTCTTCATGGCAGTCCATAAAGCAGGGATCTTCATGGCAGCCGCGCCCTCTTGGGTTCACTGCTGCCTGGTGACACAGCTTCCCCAGCCTGAGCCGGGTGGAGCTCAGCCTCTGGGTGAAGCTCACCAACAGGGAAGCCCACACTCCTAGCTTTATCTTTATTATTTTCTTCTTTGCATGCACGCATGCTAACCCTGCACGCACACATCCATGTGCGTTCTCCCTCCCTTTCGCGCTTCCTTGCATGGCTGACAAAATGAGCTACAAGCAGATAAAAATTGAAACACAGAAGAGAGCAAATTACAACATGTTCAATTATCTTTTTCAAAATCATTCTTCATCTCTGCTGTACTCGGTGGCTGGTAATGTTCTCTTAGTAATCTGACAAGGGCATTTTTTTCTCCCTTGTTTTATCCCTTCTCTTGGGTGGTCAACGAGCTGGGGCTCATGGAGGAGCTGTGCAGCGGGGCCAGGCAGTTCAGGTTCTGCAACCTAGAGATCCAAAAGACCAATGTTTTTCTGGTCTTCATTCAGCAGACAGTGTAAGGAGCTCTCTCTCCACTAATTGCAATTGTTTCTTCTTGTTCCATGCAAATCTTACAGTGGTAAGCACTGCTTTCTTGGCAGACAGACAGAGCTTTGCTTTGTTGCTTTCCTTGCTGTTGCAACCTGCCACCCACTGCCAGCTTCCTGCCAGCCTCACCGAGGGCTTTGCTAATTTGCTAATTAGTGGGCTCCCTCTCCTGGCTCCTTGCAGTAGCCCTGCGAGGAAAGAAGGGCTCTGGGTAGCCCTGGATGCCTGCGGTTTTGTTTTTGCTTTCCAGGGCGGTGCATTTGTTGCTTCATGGCTGATTCCCGGGAGCAGATTTTTAGCGTTGCTTCTGCGCTGACTGCGCTGGAGATTCAAGTTTTCTGCCTGTTTACAGGAGAAGTGCTCTGGGGTGAGCCTCCTTCTGCACTCCTGAGACTGGCGCTGCGGGATCACCTTTTGGGTTGAGAGGAGATTTTGTTCTTTATGGTCTATTTAGCTCTTGGCCTCTCTGCTGAGAAACTGTCAGTGAATATAGTGTCAAGAGTGGTAGTGATAGTTTTAATAATGAGGACACCTGTCTGCTGTAAAATAAGATTACATCAAGACATTTTATGCAGTTCACATGTAAGTTAGGAATGACTTTTGGTGATGCCAGCAGGGACTGCATTAAAGGATTGAACAATAAATGCAACAAATTGCCCATTAAAATTGGGAGAAATTTCTTCACGTAATGAAACATATTTAAACGTGTGTATTACAAAGGTGAAACGGTTGAGCAGTTTCCAAGCCATATTAGGTCTGGTAAAGAGCCTGATCAGCTTAAATTTGAAAGGGAATGTTTTGTGGCTTAAAGTAGAAGCAGATTTTTTTCTGATTGTTTGTTATTAGCCTCAGCGTGTTGGCGTGTGATGTTAATGGAGTGCTATTGTAAGGGTTGTTAAGAAGAGGCTAGAGAAGGACTGTAAGCAAACCATGGTGCTTGTAATGCACAACCCTAGGTAAGACCAAGGGTGGTAAGAAGCTTTTGGTTTCATCCCTCTTTGCAGGAGAGGACGGTCTTTCCCACAGATGTTCAAAAACCCGTTGTGAGAACTGGGAATAGAGGTAATCTTTTGGGAGTCTTAGCCCAACATTCATGTCTAAGCCAATGTTTTCTCCTGGTTACTTCTGTGAACATCATTTCCAGGGAACACGGATGTGGCATCTTTGTCATTCTCAGTCATTCTAGCAGACATAAAGATATTCTTCAGCTATCAGGTCCAAAACCCAAAGAAAAAAACAATGTATTGATGCTGAAAACTAAAGAAAGAACTTAATGAGAAAGAAATTGTACTTATTACTACATTGCAGATACTAAACCAGTGGTCCAGAAAAAGAGAACAAGTAGGAAAAGATTTTCTTCTTATCTCCAGTTAATATATGGGAAAATGGGGATATGGTAGTGCTATTGTTTAACCAGCATCACACACTAAATCAAGTATAACCTTCTTAAAAGTATATATATAATCAAATACAGTGTTGTTGTTCAAGCCAGTAAAGCGCAAAGTGCGTATGGTCATGGTATTACATAACATTCAGTTGAGATGCTGCCTCAGCTTCTGGGACTAGTTCAAAACACCTTTAGCAAAAGGCCTGAAACACTGAGTCCCTAAATCACTGGCCAGTTTTACAAATGTAAGCCTAGGGTTTTAAAAATGCACTTCTAATAGTTTAAAGTGTCATCCAGGGATGTAACATTTGGGTTTAAATTTATGGGGCCAATTGAACGTGTGATATAAATCTATATCATTCAGTAGTTGCCCCTGGAGTGAATCTTGGAGAGATTTTTATCTAGACTGTAGCCCTTTAAAAAGAAAAGGAAGAGGAAGGCATTGAATTGGAACAAGGCAGCATCTCTCTAGTGTTTGTCTTTGGTAAACATTGCAATTTATTTAAAGCACATGGAAGGCAGAAAAAATACGACAAAGTTAAATCCCAACAAATTGTTTTATATTTACAAATGAATTAGATTATTTGCATTTGTTGTGTTTTTAGGTTTCTTTGAAACTGCAAATTAATGAGAAAAAATTATTTCCGAATCTTATTTTACTTAAAGGCGAGTTTAGCGAAGGCAATTTGCATGTAAATCAACGTTTACCTGACGCGTGCAATTTCCACAGTTAGATAAACCATAACATGAAACAGATGAAAGACATGGGAACTGTATAAAAATTCTTTGAAAGATAATAGGCGGCAGTTTGCAATAAATATTCATTAAGGGAGAGGGTGCCCTGTTCTCTCTCTCTGCTGCTATCCGTGCAGCACTCACCTCTCTCTGACAGCCTCCTTGTTACGTATCTTTGCTCTCCTATTTCTTCCTTATTTAATCTGTCTTCTTTTTTACACTGTAGCATGGGTCACTTTCATTATGGGACGCCTCATGCATTTCCACCATCATTTGGTACTTGTGTGATGCATAATGCAGACCAGGAAGGACGCACATGACAAATCAGGGAGGTGAGGGCTGGTTCTAGGGCAAGGCTGTAATTAAAAAGGTTTCTGAAAGAAGTACAGACCAGAGTGAGTCCATAGGTATGCCAAATCCTGCGTGCCTGTGAACACCAACACCTTGATGGTGTAGGCCATCATCCCTTTGGCAGTTTTGACATACAGAGGTTGCTTCAGACATGCTGCCTGGGCCTTAAGAATTGTTTGGTACTTCTGCAAGTGATGTCGTATGCTCATAATTTCACCCAAATATCTGACACCTCGGTGGAGGCAGAGCAGGCTGTTGTCACACTAAGAATATGGCTGCTATTCTAAAATCTGCAGTTTTAGGAGCAACTGGAGTGTGACCAGTTGAAAGATCAAATGTTCCACATTGCAGTGAATTCACACTGCATTTTATTGTATGTGTCTTCTGCTACCGTTATCACTATGGTATCTGGTCACGTGCCTGGAGAGCCATCAAAAGCTGCGTTGATGTATGGCCAGATTGTGGACTGGCAATATGCTGTGAAATTATAATAGCAGGAGGTTTGCAGCATATTTGTGAGGGCTGTGTTCCCACTCCTGAAAATAAACTATTTTCTCAAATGAGTGATTTCATGTTGGCGAGGCCGTATGCTACTCACGTGCTGCACTGCAGGATTTCCACATGCACAGAGAGCAAACGTGCTCAGGTGGGTCATGCAGAGCAGACCTTCTCTAGGATGGACCTTACCCAAGCCCTTCTCTTGCCACTGCAGCAGGACTGTGGGTTGATGGGGCAGTGCTGTCATTAGTATTGAAGTGCCACTCCTGTCACTTTCTTGACTGTGCATCATCTGCCAGCTTCCTTTCCAAAATTGGGTCTCACTACATCCCGCCAGCCTGCAGGACTCCAGACTCTAGGGCTTGGTCTGTCCTTGGGAAGAGTCATCGTCTCTCCTGCCACTCGTATTGTGGAGCTCTGTGATCATTTTCAGACACGAAGCCAACTCCACTCACTCACACTCTCTATTTACATTTAATATCCCTTAAATGATTAAAGCAAACATTCCTAATTAAATGTTAACGTGCTGGAAGTATCTGCAGCCAGCATACTGGCCGCCCCTCTAATCTCATATATGTGGACAAAGCACCTGGACTTAAGGAGGAAATTACTTTTTAAAGTTTGATGGGGGAAGCACGAATGACTTATCCGGTCATTCCCATTACGTTTACCCTTTGCCGTTGGGAAGATCATCATGCTGCTGGGTGCTCAGGGCTACTGATGGTTGTAGGTTCCTGGAGGCTCAGGTTGCTGCTTAGCACATGGCAGAGTCCAGCCTGCAGAGATTCAGTGTGGCTGGGGAACAAGGAGCAAATCACTTGTTACACAAGTGGGGATTAGATGTGGTTTCAGGTGGTTATTTAAAACCACAACAAAAAAAAAGTGTTTTTAAAGAAGCACTTTGTAGTTCTTCTAGTGCAATTTTTTCACCTGGTGAGATGGTTTATTTTTCTCGGTATTTTAATTACTGTCTGTTGGTAGAATTTTGCTGTTTTCCTTTTTCCTCCATAAAAGCTTCCTTCCCACCCTTTTCAGACTGTGCTACCATCTCTTCTTGCGTGGTTTCACTATTGACTGCGACACCTGTAGCTGTAGTCTGTGCAGTGGCTGAGGAGGGTGTCCCTGTGGTTGCACTCCCTCTGCTGACTGCTTCTGCAAAGCTGACATTAACAGAGCTTAAAGGTGGAGAGATTCACTACAGTGCCACGCTGTACGCTGGGCAGCACGGTAACTCCAGTAACCCCACATCAGCCCCCTGATTTGCTTTCATCCCTGTACAGCAGACTGGCTGTGATGCACACAGACACAAAACTATTACGCTTGGCTGTCTTCACTTTGCTCTCCATCAGTCTTGTTCTAAAAATCCTGAAGTTTGTCAGTCTGTTTTCTGTTTCTGAAAGCCATTTTACTCTGAGTTCACTGCTGGCTTTCTGAGACACGCTCCCTGTTCTTGCTTTCCTTCACGGTGCATGACTTCACTCCTTTGTATTTGTTGTTCCTTGAATGTTAAAGGCCAGTCTCGTGGAAATAATTTTAAAGCAGACAAGACAGATGAGACTAAATTATGTTTCTAGTCTAATATATGCTTCTCTCCAGAAGCTCCTCATGCAGAATATTCTGAGTAATTCCAGTTAAGTTAGTGTACAATGGTTGAAGAGAGGGGTGGGGGCTATACACATTTTGCCTTGTGAGAGCATCTGAACGTGCCTAAAATCAGAAACGATAGTGATAACCGTGTCCTCGCGTGGTTCAGTTCCAGTATGTCTCCAGTGAACCGCTGACTGTCAGTCCTTCAAATTGCAGATCCTAAAGCATTGAAGTCCCTGCCACAAAAACTGTTGCTAGCCATCTCCAGACTGAACAGTCGTGGAAGGAAGGCAAGGCGTGGTGACAGAAGTACTCTCTTCTGCTGTCAAGAAGATCACTTTTGTGTCCTGCTTATATCGCTGTTGTCATCTAAATCTTTTGTCATTACCCTGGAGATGATGACAGGTTTCCTTGCTTCATGGCATTGTATAGTTTGTTAGATTCTATTCACCTTAGAGCTTCACAGACACAAAAGAGTTCTCCAGAATTTTTTCAAGCCTGCTCTTTGAGATGTTAAACGTTTTGTTAGAAGAGCTGTATGTGTTCATCAAGCTAGAAAAAACGTTCATCAGGCAAAGAGCCTCTCTCTGTAGACCTTTGGACATGTCAATCATCAAGGTTGCAGAGGTGCATAAATAAATGAAGGCACCTACTAGTGGCTGACCCCATGAAGCAGGTGAGAATCTACTGCAGCTCTAAGTATGAAAGCTGAGTCAAACACTTGTCAAATGCCTACTTAGTTGGGGAGGACCCGTGGTTTCACAGCTAGCTGATGACTCAATATCCTAATGCCAGCTCTCCAGATGTGCCTGTGTCCTTGCAGACAACAAACTGCATACAGTTGCCAAGGTAAATAGAAATAAGCTTGCTGAAGAATAAAAGTTGTGCTTCTTGGGTGCAAAACAAGGTTTGCTCAGTTTCCCCGTGGTTGCACCTAGAATCTGGGCTACTAGAAGTGCTCTGTTCATTGGTAATGAATGGCTCTTTTCCGGAACTTTTTCAGGGCTGTTTCAAGAAGAGTGAGCAGGTCTCCTCAAGGTTTTGTTTTAGAGAGCTTACAAGGCAAGCTCTCAAGTCACCTTCATTCATGTCAAGTTCCCGCAGGAGGAAAAACAGCATGAAACAGAAGCTGCAGTTACAGCTTTTGTTTAAGAAGATGCTGTCAAGCCCTTTAAGTACAAATACCAAACATGTCTTCAAAGTTCTGAATTCTCTTGGGGACCATGCTCTATATTCCACTACAGTAGTCTTGCTAGTCTTGCTTTTTAAAACCAGTCCTCTGGTATTTACTAATCGGAAGAAAATACACAACCCTTTCAAGCAGAGATCAAAAAAATAAAAATAAAAAAGAAAAGAAAAACACTGACGGTTGATAGAAGGAAAAACTCATACAATATTCTGGGCAGCAGCTTAGTTTTGTGAGGTCTACTTTCTAATTCCTGATGCACACAGTTGTTTTTTTCCATAGCAGTTAACATGCACGCTAATTTTTCCATGCCTCAATTCTCTATCAGTAAGATGGGACGATAGCTTTGTGAGGATAAGCGCTTATACTGTTGTGTAGAATTTACAACCTGGGATGATGGAATTGTAAGCAAGCAACTAAAATTCTCCTGAGTGCAAGTTAAGGTTTCACATCGGTTCCTATGCTCTTTACCACTGCTGAGCATTCGGGTGATTAAAGTTAAGTGTTTGCATGGTACTGTCAAGTTTTGATTAATGTAAAAACAGTTACTTGCACAAGGAAATAAAGTTCAAAAGAGGAGGTTTTTCATGGATGTTAGATCAGCCAGTTAGGAGACACAAGCTCTGTGGCTCAGGTGAGTATTGCAAATCACTCCAAGTGATGAACAGTTAACTGGGTGTTTACTGCCGTTGGTTGCAGAAAGGCACAGCAGCTATGTTTCAGCTATGCTGGAGGAAAGCTCTGCTGCTGACTTTGCCTGAAGAGGTCATGTGCATGGTGCAAAAACTAAATTAGGGAGTGTAGTTTAAAGAGCCGAATAGATGACCTTGATCATTCCATCCAAAGGTCGTATGACACTTCCAGATAAGTCCAAAGAGAAACATAAGTCCTTGTCTTTTCCTGTGCAGTTTACAAACCGGTGCAACAGATAAGAATGCTCTGCAACGCACAGTTCATCCTATGCCAGAAAATAGCACCCTTTAAAGTGTTATTTATACAACATTAAACGCAGTTTTATTGCATTTCATAAATTTACAATCTTCGCAATAGCTGATATTTTTGAAAGTCTACCTCAAAAGTCCTGTGATTATGCCGTAATCATAGGTTTATTATGTTTGAATGGGAAATACTCTTTTTCTTATTGCAATTGTGAAGAATAACTTCAAAGCATGACTCATAAGGGCTCCAAACCTAAATTTCAAATTAAAAAGCCAACATGTATGTTTTCAAATCTCAGAGTCTTTAAGCCAACCTCACAATTATTTTTGAGGCTTTGCTCCTTACTTTTGACTACTTGGGGTGATAGTTTTGTAGATGAATGTTGAAGGCCTGCCTGGTTCATTGCGTCTGTTCAGCTTTGTGTATGTATGTTACAGTAGCTGAAGGAGGGGCTGTGGTGGTGATGTTCCTGTTATTGTATGTCTGATATTTTCTCAGCCTCACAGGGGAGCCATATCTTTTCTGAAACAGATTTAAGTGAAATGCGTAGGGTATCTGTACCCGCAGAATATTCATCCTGGCAGGGACTGGGAATCACAGCCAAGGGGCAAATATTAACATATCTTTGAACCTTACGAACCTCCTGAGAAATATTAGAGCAATAACATCCAATATTCACCAAATTGCTGAAAATTATATGACACCTATCAGTCATTTTGATGTTCATGGGACCTGAGCAGTCTGCCTGACTCACCTCTGCCTTGTGACCCATCTACCCTTGTGCAAAGTAATCCTCTCCTCCAAACCTTCCTTGCTGATTGCAGCACATCTCTTTCTCATGAATGTGTTACTCTCCAGTTCTTTTTCTTCTCACAAAGCTGCTTCAGCCCAGTCTGTCTCTGCTCCTGTGCCCTGTTCCCATCTCCAGGGGACAATTCTGCAACCTGTGCTGGTTGGCAGAGCCCCATCCCTATGAGTGGCTCCTGTGACTTCAGGACAGTTGTTCTGGTCTTTTGTGTTTGCAACCCTTCTCACTACAGAGGGGCAGCTCGGCCTGTTCGTTGTCGCCAGTGGTGGCTTACCAGCACCATAAAGCAGCCTGCATGTTGCACAGCCAGAAACCTTGCCACCTTTCAGCTCTTCCTTGCTTGTGGTGTCTGGAAAACCTTTACATACCAGCTTACATCAAAGTCACTTGTTCAATAGCATGCACAGAAAGAGAGTTTACGTGTGTTAGGAAATCAATATGTCCACTCTATGTAACATTGTAATTTTTCTACTGTAGAGTGACCCAGGGTAACGTATTAGTGGGAGTCACAAAGGATTCTTTTTAACCTATTTGAAGTTTCTTGAAATCTTCATATTTCATTTTGGAAAGAATCCAACTGATTAAAATCCACAATATTTTCTGTTACAAAAGTTTTGACAGTGTAAATCTAATTTTTGCATTTTCTTATATCATTAAACCATTCTACTCTATGCTAATGCGTAGTAAAGAGGGTTATTAGCACTGAGGGTGAACCTTAAAAGGGTTGGAGGTTTGATTCATCTATGAAGCACCGACAAATTTGGATTAATTATTCAAATCTAATCCAAACCTCTCGAGCCTGCAAAATTGGGCTGGAAGTCTCAAGAGAACAGGTTAGCTTGTGGGATTTCTGGTGCTGCCTGCCTAGCTTTCTGATGAGCCTGCATAACCAGCAAAACCTTTTAAATATATCTCCTTTCTAAATTACATGTATATTTCAGCTTCAGCATCGTTCAGGTGCAGCTAGTGTGTAAGTTATTGAGCATAGGTGGGAAATGTTCCCCATCACAGTTCTCTGCTTTGGTACAGTGCCTGGCACCCTGGTGGCAGTTGAGGGTCAGGAACTTGATATGGCTGAGAATAGGTAGCTAAGATCACTGCTCTGAGAAAGAGATATCTACAGCTGTGTTTTTGTATTGCCAGAGGTGTAAATTGCCCCAAATATTCTGGGCTGTGTTTTGTTGGGGAGCAATTCTACTGTGAAAACCATTGCGTTTATTTAACCTGACAAATAGCTTCGAATTTCCTAAAGCTCACCATTTAAAACTGTGTACCTACTTAATATTTGATCCTAAATCTGCTTCCAGTTAAGTCCCTTGATGATTAGATGTTCTAGGACTGTAAGAAATAGTCCTGTGTCTGGGTAGAAATATATAGTCTGTCAGGACAGAAATTATGCTCCGAGGGACAAGCACTGAGCCTGGCTTTATGTTTGCAGAGCAGCCAGCACAGCAGGGTCCCTATCTTGATTTGAGACCTCTAGGAACCACTGCAAGATAAATATCAAATGATAACTCACACCATTCTGCAAGAGGACTACAGATTTTCAAGGAACACCAGGGAGTTTTGATTTTATGACCTCAAGAGGAATAGCGCAGACTTTCTCTCCATTTAATGGACAGGGATGGTTGGGCTTTCTTGCTCAGTGACAGGCCAGCAGGCAATGCCGACCCGTGCATCTGACCTGTTAGCAAAATTCCTCCATCTCCTCTGGTCCCCTGATTGCAGAGTGGTTGAAAGGAGGTTCAATGGCACTCTGTAAAAGATAGGACATTTGTACCTGTTGCTGGGATGCAAGCAGAAAGCGTCACAGCTCATGAGTTTTGCAGTAAAAGGCAATTAATTATCACCTCGATGACCTCCTTTGCTATCAAATCGCTACTGAAATGATTTTACTACTATTTATAGTGAGACAAGATCCATACTATTTTATCCAGTGATTTCAGTGGAAGCTGATGGGTGCTCAGCACATTAGAAAACTTCGTATTTTACAGTTGTGACACATGGCTTCAAGGATCTGCTTTTACACATGTACTCGTATTTTAGTGCTGCTCTCCTGCTTCTCTTCCTGCATGTGATTTTGGAACCCTGGTGCTTAATGTAATCCAGTGAAAATAAGGCTCAGAATGTTTCAATGTATTCTGACATGCTGTGTGGCTGGAGATTGGAGTAAAACCTTGCTTTTGTGCTCTCAAGCGCTTCTGGAAATCAGAAGGGGTTTGTTTGTTTGCTTTCTCATTTTCAAGGAAATGAGTTATCTGGCCACCCCCTGCTTAAAACACCTGGGTGAAAGTCACTCTGATGATAGGTAAGGCAAAAAACAGTCTTGTAAAGATCTAGTTCTTAACAGCTAGGGTTCATCTTAACAATGAGGTGTGGAATTAGGAGTAGCAGCTTCAAGGATTCCCTCCCTCTACCCTCTCCCTTTTCTGGAGAATAAAACAATGCCCCTTCTCCTTTCTACCAGGTTTCAGTGCCTGCTCCCAGCTCTCTAGAGCTCTGCACACCCTGCAGATTCTTTTTGTTCCAGCTGCTCCTCCTGCCTCTGTTGCAAGTCCCAGTGAGCAGAAGAGTTGGAAAGGAGGGGAGAGCAGGAACCCAGACCAGAGCCTCCTGTTTCTTCTTTAGTGAGTCATTTCCTGTCTTTGGCCAATGAGCAAGACAACTCTCTGCTGCTGTCACAGATACCTCTCCTGACACCTTCTGAGAGACCACAGCTCCCATAACTGTTCCTGCACCTTGCTGGGCAGAATTTCAGGCCCCAGAGCTGTCAATGACTCACTGACAGTAAGATCTGAGGTTCCTGCTTTCCTTCTTGTGGTCCTTGGGTGGCAATGTTCTAGAGCAGCCTAGAAGGAAGGAAAGGAGAGGAAAAAGAAGCTATGAAAAACCTTGGTAGGAAATATGGGAATTCAGTATCAAACTAAGTGATAAGGTGAAGGATAAGAGAACAGGAGTAGATTGGTTGCAGATGTCTGGTGAAGGTGGAAAAGGCAGACAGAAAAAATAATGCTCCCGCCAAAAAGGATGGGAACCAAAACGTCCATTCCTGTCAATGGAATTTTGTCTGTAACTGAAGCAAACAATAATGATAATAATAAATGTAAACCCCAAAAATGTGTATAGTTTCATTGAAATGAAAGAAGAAGGAGCACAGAGCTTCCACGCTTCTACAGAGTGGCAGGAAGGTTAGCATTATGAAGAGAGGGAAAGTGAGGAGACCAATGCTATCTCTGCTGAGCCTATGCTCCCCTTCTGCCTGAACTAAGGAGAAACCAAAGTTTCTCTGTCTTTCCTGTGACTGAATTGGGGTCTGGAGGCAACATCTCCAGTTGTTTGTGCAGTCAGTCTTCCGGTTTCTCTGCTGCCCGTGGTGGTTCAAGGTCTGCTTGCGCAGTTTAGAGAGGAAGGTGCCCTGTTGAACATCCATTGCCCACAGTCACCATTCTGTGATCTGTTGAGGAAGAAGGTTGGGGTTCCACAGCTCCTTAGATCATCAGTGGTCAAATAATTAACTCCTTCTGTAAGAAAGCTCAAGTCTCTTCTTACGTAAGGAACAGCCTTGGCTGAAGTGTTACTCAACTCCCAGCCTACTTTTTACTCTTCTACTCTCCGGACCAAGTTGTCCAGTGTAACATCTATCTATCCTCACTAAATTGTACTGGCTCTTTCTTTCATATTTCCTCAGTTCCTCCAGCTGTACCTAGTAGCTTTGGTAATGTCTGGTTGGGAGGAGAGAGCTCTCTGCATGGGGAATATGCATTCCTCCTTCCAATGTGTTCTTGGTTTGGGGATTAGGGTTGCTTTGTTTGTTTTTTTTCCATTTTCTGTGTATCCTGAAGCTGTTGTAGTGGCCCCACTAACAGCTGTCAACCCCCTCAACAGAGAGACAGCCAGCAAAACCAGAAAGCAAACAACACACGAAAGGAAATTCAAAATGCATTCAGAGAAACTTGCTACTTCAAAGGCAAGAGTAGAAGTCCCCCTGGAGCTCATTACTATAGTCAGTGGAGGGGAGGGGTTAGGCAGAGCACAGAGTGGGAAACGGTTGTATACTTTCCTAGCAACTGCAGTGAGCATCACAGCTTATGAATACCACCCATCTCCTTCCATTGGCCCGCATACCCTGGTCTCTACTTCGTCTTTGCACCTCTCTCTCCTCAGGTCTAGGGTGACACAAATCCTCCTCTGAGTAAAGTATGTTTCATGTAGACAGTCTTCTTCATAGGTGCTCTTGCCAGCCTTGGGTGCATTGGAAGCCTCGCCATCAGGAGGGAGGCCAGTGCCTGTGGCCTCTTCGCTTCTTGGTCTGTCCTGGGGCTGCTGCCCTGGGAGCCCACTGAAGTCTGTGGTTGTAGGTGGTGTGAGGGGTTACTCAGGCCTCTGGGAGCTGGTTTGTGAGACCTGTCAAATCAGTTTCAGATAGACTGCTGTCTTGGGGGCTTAGCCTTTCTGTGAGTTCCTTTAGCCAGTGAGCTCACAGGTTCCTCTCCAAAAACAGATGTTATTCTAAAATGACCTGATTTTTTGTAAAAGTCTACTGGCTTTGGTTTCATAGTTCGAGACTGTCTCCTCAGCCTGTTCAGCCAGACTGTCTTTTATGGCAGCCCAAAAGGATAGCAAGAGTGAGGTAATGGATCATCTCAGAGAACTCAGCACTAATCTCAGGACCACAGAATATCCCAAGGTGGAAGGGACCCGTAAAGATCATAGAGTTCAACCCCTGGCTCCACACAGACCGCCCCAAACCCAAAAACTGTGTCTGAGAGCAGTGTCCAAATGCTCCTTGAACTCTGGCAGCTCAGGGCTGTGCCCACTGCCCTGGGGAGCCTGTTCCATGCCCACCACCCCCTGGGGCAGAACCTTTTCCTAACCCCCAGCCTGATTCTCCCCTGACGCAGCTCCATGCCGTTCCCTCGTGTCCTGTTGCTGTCCCCAGAGAGCAGAGCTCAGCGCCTGCCCCTCCGCTCCCCTGGGAGGGAGCTGGAGGCTGCCATGAGGTATCTCCTCAGCCTCCTTTTCTCCAGTTCCTACTGAGGTGGTCATGTCACAGTGTGCGGAGGTAATTTCATCTATGTGAGGGCTCTGTGAGGGATATATATTTTTTATTTATCATTCAAGAAGGAGGGGAGGACTTGCAGAAAGATACACTTCATGGATTGTGTGCCAGCACTGCAGCATGTTCCCTACCATCTTAGTTGGTTGCCTGGTGTTCTGTACAGAGGTGGCTGTGAGCAGAATAATGAAATACTATTATAGGATAGCATGGGAAGACAGAGAAACAGTGGCTTAGTATAGAGTTTTCTTTTACAGAGGGAGTATTAATGCAGAGCATCTGAATTATTGCATGCAGAACTCTGTGAGGTGGTGGGACCTACAATAACAGAAGGAGTGTTTGCTGCACTGTGCACAGATTGCATGGTGCTAGGAAAGAAGGGGGGTGGTAGGAAAGAAGGTCTATGTGATCTTTTGTGAGGTGATGAGGTGGTGATAAGCAGCATGCACGTTGGAGTCTCTCCTGAGAACTGGTGAGGAGATCGCATGTGTGATAATGCACGTAGTGTGCGAGGTTGGCGTGCTGGTTACCACACGCAGCAGACAGTGCGATGCTGTTTATTAGTGGAGAGAGAATACAACAGAGCCAGCCCAAGCCTCAAGGTTTCCAAAAGCATTCCCTTGACTTTGATCATTTGCAGCTCGTTCTCCCCAAACACAGGCAAGACCCACTGATCTGGGAAAGTACTGCAGCTGTTGCTGTAAGCCTCCAGAAGGATCTAAGAAGCTAATTGCAACAGCCAAACCAGCTGTTAGAATAAGGGCTACATTCTCAGTCCTCAGATCCCAGCATGTCCCCATGGAGTGGAGTTTCTTCTTCAGCTCTAGGAAGCTGAGGGGAAGCAGCTGGGTTCTTTGCTGGACCTGCATTAACTAGGCTGGGAGAGACTTTCTGCCAATCGGGAGACTAAAAACTAAACAGCTGCTGGTATTTCAGGCCAGAGTGTGGAAGATTTTACAAGGGACAGGGATGCTGTGTTTACATGAGGCACAGCGCAGCTTGCCTTTCCGTTTCTTTTAACTGTTTCCTTCCTCAGCACAGTAGAAACTGACCCAGCTGAACACCCATGGGTTGTGCTATACCTACCACCTTTGCAAAGAGAATGGCATTTTCAGCTCCCATCTTCCCTTTCCCTAAAACCTGGTAAGGAATTTCTGCCTGGCACATCCTGACTTCACAGCAACAAGACTACAGAAGTCCCTGAGCACAAGGAGGACCACAGAAGGCTTTTACAGGGTGATATCAGTAATGGCGGGGACTTTGGTACCTACTGTTGTGTTAAACCACTACCTCAAGTGTTTGTATGTAGCTTTTCCCAAGCGTCATAAACTGGGAGTGATTTTTTTTTTTTTTTAACCTCACTCCTTGGCAGAATAATATCGTGTTACAGGGGAATGGTTTTTGTTACAGGGCAGGGGAAGAATGGTGAGCTAAGGACAGTGGACGACAACGCCCTGTTGTGTGGTCACCTCTGACAACCAGGCAATCACTAGATTCAATAGCAAAACTTACTCTGCAGCCTAACTAAAACATTGAGTCCAAGAGAGTTTATTATGGAGGCACTGGAGTGTGTCTGTTCCACAGTCCCTAGGATGATCCACTTACTCAAATTATCCATTTTTTCCTCATCCTGTAGGGCATCCCTGTTATCTTCCCTCCCTATTATCCAAGATAATAGAGAGCTGACTTGCAGTAATGCGGTCACAATGGCTCCATAGTGTCTGAATGATTCCCATGTGATTGACATTGTGTGTCTGTCTGAAGCTTCCTGAAGAGCAATTCTCCATCAACACTTCTTTCATCAGTAGGCATTAGGCAGAACAGGATCCTATAGCACACATCTATTAAAGCCAAAAAAGAAATCTATTTCACTATGACAAACAGGAGATGTGAATTACACAAACAGGTAAGGTACTGTTTGGAGGGCAAGTTCTGTGTGTTTGTATGACTTTCTGTAGCCAGGCATCAAGGTCAGGTGGGACCTGGGAGGCTCAGTTTCTTTTAGAAGCCAGGTTTCCTCAACCGTCTGGGCTAAAAAAGAGCACAGACAAGAAACGGGGAGTTGAAACACCTCAGTGTTTTCACGTCTGGCGTTAGGTAAAAGCAGACTGCTCAACTGGAAGTGACAAAAGATTTTAGTCCCAAACCATTGTGACTCCAGTGTGGTGTTTTCTTCAACATTTGGAGATTCTGACCCATGTCAGTTGTAGTATTTAAGAAGATTTAGCCTCTTAGTGCTTTTGTGAGTCCTTCTTATACTTCTAGGCCAAGAAGCAGCTCTAGAAGTCTGGGAAGAAGAAGAGATTACATGCTCGGTGTTGCTAACTGATTGGAGATGGGTATTAATCTCACAGAAGTTCTAGGTTTGGTCAGTCAAGATATATGAGGTTCCCCACCCATAATCACGGTCAGCTGCCTTTGTGGGGCAGGTGGACTGATGTGGGAACTCGAGCAGGCTCCATGTTCATCTCAACACCTCATTCAAAAGCAAAATCTGAATTCTGTGATTACTTCCAATGTTAAAGAGGGGGTGAGCCCAATGTACTCCATGGTTTGCAGAGCCTAAGGAGCTTCATTCCAGCTTTTTGCTTTCCTTTGGCATTCAGAGAAACTTGAGCAACAGCCCATCTGCATTGAATGCCCTTGGTGGTGGAGATTCTTGATGAAGCTCAAAATGCAGCAAAAGGCCTGCTCCTCATCTGGTATAAATCAATATGCTGTTGACAAAGGTACATTCACTCACACTGCCTGACCTCGTGGTTTCTTACACGTTTGATATAGCTTCTGTTCAGAAAATGTTTTCTCACTTTGTTTTTCTGTAGGAGTATTTTCAAAGTAACACCAATATCAGTTTTCAGGCAGTGGGCTGTTTTGAGGTCTTTTTAGCTTTGGCTGTTCCTTTGCTTTCTTAGAGCATAGTGCAGCTTCTTACCTTTGTGTTGTGGCACTTGCTGCCTAAGTAGCATGCCACGGTAGTGTGAGTGGATGACTGAAACTTTTTTTTTTTTTTTTAAAAAAAAAAAAAAAAAGGAAAAAAAAAAAGTGAATTATGCACTTTCCAGAACTAATCTTCAGACACTTGATCTGTGCTAAAATGCATGAGGCTTTGGGGATTTGTGAACATTTTCATGAATAATAAGAACTTCACAAATAACAGGAGAGTGAACTTACTGATCTTATTCCCAAATCTTTTTATGTAGAAGAGATTAGAAGAGTTTTCAGGAAGAGTTTGGTGGCAGGTCACTTTTTTCTGATGCGGACAAAAAAAAAAAAAAAAGAATACAGCATGTGGGAAAGGAAAATGAACTGCATTATTTGCAAGGCTCCCACATCCATGAGTATTCTTTGACTTTTATAGATTTTCAGCAAATTAGCATAACTACATTATCCAAGATTTCTTGCAGTTGTTTTCCCTTCCAAAGTTGACGTGACTGAGAGGGAATGCGAATGCAACAGCTTAAAGAGAAGAAGGGAGGAAATTATCATATTTAATATTGTTTATACAGAAACTGGCATACTTTATGGAGCATCATCTGATTAACTTATTTCCAGCCCTGCAGCATGCATGTGTGTGTATGATGGCAGGGAGGAGAAATGAGAGCTAGGCCATGTTTTTTGCTGGCATGAGGAACTGTTGCTGTGACACTTGTGTGGCTGGCAACGTGAGACATAATATTACCTAGAAGAAAACCTGTAAGTGTTGGATTAATTTCCCACCATCTGCAATCTGTCTGTACTGGAAATCTAGTTCGACAGAGGGAGAGGCTGGGGAATAGATCTGGGTATCTGGCAATTATGTTTGGAGAAATAAAAAATGTTTTTGGGAACTCTTTTCTTGTCAGCTGTTTGGTGGCTGGAAGGGCTCAGTCAGCTGAGGAGCTGGCTTTGGAAAAGACTCTTTTGTTTAAATGGCCTGGGAGCATTGGAAGAGAGGAACAGTGTTGTTTCACAGAGCTGCTGCCAGTTGCAATTAGGGACAGGCTGTGGGTGCTGGCAGCCAAGCCCTGAGAAAGTGTACAAGGAAATTGAGCTAGAAATTATGTCCAAATGGGATTTGCTTAGTGTTGGGTAGGGATGAAATCTTACCATGATGGCGCTGTAGGTGTTGGGAGAGGAAGAGGCGGGTGGCAGTAGATCGACACAGAAGGCAGTGGAAGGGGAAGGGAGCAGCAGAAGGAAGAGAGGGATGTCAAGCACCTGTCATTTATTTGACTGCTGTCTACATCAGCAGCGAACCATGGAGAGTAAAACCCTCACGGGAGATGATGAGTCACTGAATATTCAGCAGAGCTGCCTTGGGCAGGGCCCAGAAAGGATTGCCCTGTCTGGGCTGCTGCCCTTGCATTAAGGGCCATTCCCAGCCTACGGAGTGACAGGGGGCAGGGGACAGAGCGAAGATGTTGCGCTCACTGGTAGGAGTTCTGCCTCCTGTAATGTGCTTACATTCCTCTGTTATTTTCTTCTCTTCTAGGTAAGTGCATAAAGTGCTTGTGAGTGGTTCTAAGGAGCTCTGGCTGAAGCTGTGTGGGGATCTCTCTGGCTTCTCCAAAGAGGAGGAAAATGCAGTGCTCTCTGAAATGGTAACATCGCAACCTGTGCTGTGGGTGTGGCAATGGTCACTAGGGAGTAGTCCTGTACTTCCACCTCTGAATCTGTTACTTGCATTTAGCAATAACCCACAGCCAGTCAGAAATACCCCCACTGCCTACCTCAGCCTGGACACTGGTTCTCACTGGCAACCATCCCCTTGATGCCATAATGCAGCTTGCAGACCACGTCCTGCATGCTGTTGTCTGCCACCTCTTGCTCCGGATGTTTCCAGCCCTTCAGGGGGTGTCCCCAAAGGGTTGATGGGTGTTTTCTAGAAGAACAGCTTAAATATCAGCTGAAAATGATTTATGACCTGTACTGCTCCTTCTGTCTTGAGATATTCTTGGATATTTCAATGCTGCAGAAATCTGTACAGTCACTTCTCATAGCTCAACCACTTCAAGTGCAGGGAGCTCCTGGGACAAAGTTTCCTAAATTTCTCTTCCTCTGGCTGATTTCTCATTCGCCCAGTGGAGGATTGTTTTGAGACCGTAGTGACAACTGAGCAAAAGAAAATTCAGAAAGACATTTGGGGCAAAGCTCCTTGGCAGTGAGATGAATTTAGCTTCTCAGGGGAAGTCCTGGGAATGCTGTTGTTTGAGACATTCAAAACACTCTACGTCAGAAATCGCAGGGAACAGTCCTTTGCTGGCAAGTGGGTGTACTGGTGGAAGTGATGGGTTATTCTGCTCTCTGACAGCTTTTATTTATTATTATTATTTATTATTTTATTAGCTTCAGATCGTTGGCTTCACCTCTCTTTCAGTCTTGCTGTATATACTGTGCAGTCCATAATAAGCATGGTACTAAACGATGTGTTTTTGTGCTGATATGGTGCTTGTTTGTTTCCCAGTGGAATAAGGTGATATAAGCACATACATTAAATATATTTATGACAAATTTCTCATCTATTACTTTTATTTAGGGTGGTTTTGAAATAGTAAGGGTTCTGCTGAATAACAAACATCTTTTTAGAGGCAGACAGCAAATCCAAAAATATATTTGCATCCTTACTCTTATTTTATTATTATTATTATTTTACAAAGGCAACTACAAAGCTGCAAGGGAGAAAAAGAGTTCACCACTTTTATACAGTCAGTATAATAGATCCTGGCTCATCTCTTCTTGCTGGAGTATCTGTGTCTCTCAGTAAAGCAGAGAGATTGCAGTAGGCTGAAAACATTGGCCATGTCCTTTCTTCATTGCCCCAAGTTGGGACAGCTCCTCTTGAGCTTGGAGATGCTTCAGATCACCTTCACACCTTCAAAGGCTTAATGCCTGAATGCCAGCAAAGCAATTCAGTAGTCAAGCACATTACTATTATTAAGCATTTGGGTTTTGTCTACAAAAACTTCCTCCTCCAGCAAAAAGAGTGGAGGGAAGATGAACATGTTCAAATGCTGTTGGGAGGTAAACACAACTGTCATTTGATTTCTGTGCACTAGAAAGACCGCAATTATTTGTACCTGTATGTGCCACCTGAGGGCTAGAGTAATGTGGTATATGCTGAGCCCTCGTGTTTTAGGAAAGTGTGTCTCTAAAGTGCTTCATGAAAGGAAAATGATACTTACATTAGGTAATCATGTCAAATGAGAGATTCTCTCTTAAAGTTGAGTGCCTCCCTTCTTGGCAAGCCTGCTACTTCTTGTCCTGACTGACTTCAGGGAATATTCTTGTCTCCAGCCTTTTAATCTTCACTGGCATCTATCATTTCTGTAGTTGTCCTAGCCTTATAGATAGGTTTCAGCTGGACTTAGCCTTGATTTCAGCTGGGCTTATCTGACTCAGCCAGATGAAACGTAGCTGTGGTGCCCTGCAATTGGACCATGTCTATCAACATACTATGAAACTGAAATTCATAGGGAAGTGCTTTTCAGATGCATTATTGCTTCTTCTAGAGGTAGATTACCCTTATTATATGGAATGCTATTAGACATTTTCTCTTATGATCATCTTTCATCTCTTCTTTAGCTATGTTGACCACAGTTAAAAATAAAATGGCAAAGGGAAATTGTTAGAATACCTTCAGTAAAATATCTTTGTTGTTCTTTTTTTTTTTTTTTTTTTTTTTAATCCTTGGCAGGCAGACCTGTTATACTTTTGTTGTGGTCTTTTTGAATCAGATCTGTGGTTGGAGTGCTGTTTTTAAACCTGTTTCCCTGAAGACTGTAATTACCAGGCTGTGTGGGAATCCCAGGGCCTGCAGGAAGCCCTTTATCTTGATCTGTAACCTGCAGGAATTTAGTTAGCATAATAGTTTGTAAGCATACATGGTACAGTCAACTGACATTATCTCTGATAGTGACCTTCTTAGTGAAATGAGCTGACATGTTGATGTTCATGTATGCTGTTTCCTCCCATTTATTTTTTTTTTCCCTTTCAAATTCTGCACCATGCCACCCCAGAAGGCATCTCCACTGGGCTCTCCAGTCTGTTGCTGAACATACAGAGAAGACCCACATTATCCCAAATGCACTGAAATGAATATCATTAGGTAGCCTAGTGGATGCTGATGCTTACATGTAACAATGTTGCACCTTGGAAACAGAGCAGACATGAGGCAGGGCTCTGAAAAAGCAGCAATATGGGCAGATCTTGGCTCCCATGCCGAAAAGTCAGATAAAATATTCATGAAGTGGCTTGGAAAAAAAACGAACGTTTATATACCATAGTGAGAGCCTGAGCCTTGCAGCCATGTTAGAAAATGCTTCCAAATTTGGTTACAAGAAGGAGAGCTTGCAGGCTATTGAGCTTTCCCTCTTCATTTGTTTCCAATGTTATCCACCAATTCATTTACTTTTTCTCCTTCTTCTCTGGCATTCTTCTTTGCTTTCACATTCTGTTCTTTGATCTTCTGCCTCAAATTCTAAGTGACTCCTCCACCCCGCATACATCTGTGTGTTTGCCATTTTTTAAAATTTAAAATAAAGCTAGGGCCTGATTGTCTTTGAAAGTGGATTCTAGCAGGGTTATTTATCAGCTATGCAGATTGTGTTTCCTTAATCTAGTTAGCTATTTGGTTCATAAAGACACATTGCATGCAGTCAGTGGATAATGCAGTTATAAACTGTATTGCATAGAATTTCCATTTCTTGTCTTCGGTTCTGGAAACTGATGTGAAAAATTTCATCCTGATCCAGTGGCTTTCACTGTTGTTATTTTCTCTCAAGAGTGACAGACAGTCTACTCCCTGTATGACTTTTTGGTTCCTAATGCTCTTCTTCCACTGATAAGTTGAGTTAAATCCTCTGCTGTGTGGAATGGCTTGCACGGACCCTCTTGAAGTCGCTAAGAGGAGTGCAGTGCTCCTGAGAACAAAGGAGTGTTTGCATTGGCAGGCAACTCCAAACACTTATGACTGGGTGCAGCATGTGGTATTTTTTTACCCCAAATTATAGCCTCAGGGGCCTCTTTTAACACCTCTGAGCTGAATTTCACTTGGCGATTACAATCAAAATGGACTTTCAATATTTGCCAATTGTCATGTGAACCTGATAGTGATTTTGATTGGGAGGTAATCCACTAACTCACAAAATCCCTGGATTATATGAAGAACTTGGGAAGAAGAAAGAAAATGTTTTGGGCTTCTTACTATGTAATAGTCAGTTTTGTCCAGTGCTCTCAAAATTGCCAGTATGAATGGGCTTAGTGTGGGTTTGTGGCATAGCGTAGGAGATGTTATGGTCCCCTAAGGAGTGCGGTGTTTTGTAACATGGACAAGTCACATCTGACAATGACATTCCATTGTTCAAGTGCCTGTCTGGAGTGGTCTGTGTCTGCTGGTGAACAGATCCAATCAGCAAATCTCTCTCTTGGTGCTGTCCTTGCATCTGGCAGTAAAGCAACTGTTGATGCCTCCAGAAGTCCGCCGTGGTGGTGTTTGAGTGAAGGGGCAAAGGATCCAGAAGATAAGAGGACCTTTGGTACAGAGATGCTAAATTGAGGAGGGAGAGCTTTGTTTGTGTCTCCTCAGCATGGGTCCAGGTGAGCACACGGAGGTGGAGCAGAATACAAACGAGTGTGTGCAGGCAGAGCGATGATCTGGATTGGAGATGGTTTGGAGGAGGAGGAGTTAAGCACAGGACGTTTCTTTGCGGGGACCTGACTTTGATCTTGGAACAGGACTTCTGTGTGAGATGAGTTCTAATGGGTCCTGGTCTCCTTCCAGTTGAGTGACTCCTGCACGTGGAGCTGAATGAGGCTGGAGTTCAGCTCACTTTGCATTTAGGGGCGTGTCAGCCTGGGTCCTCTCTGTGGGATAGACTTACCTGGGACTCAGGCTGTGCCGGGCAGGAAAACTCTGAAAGTGAGGATTTGGGAATAAAGCCTAGAAGCTGAGGGTATGCATACCTGACCGTAAAGGTACAATATCTTCTTGTTTGACTTGCAAGTCAAAGTTTCTTTCAAGAATTCGCTTCCTGTGGCCCTGTATCCTCTGGTTTCTTTGACATATATGCTTACATCAATTTATGGTGTGGGAAGAGAAGTTCTCTCTTCTTACAAACCTAGTCCAAAAAAACCCCTTCTACTTCAGTCAGTCTTGTGCCTTCTGGTACACACAGACCATTCAGCTCACAGGTACGATAGATGCCTCAGTTAAGTGGTTAGATAGAAACATAAATTTCTGAGAATAATTTTGGGAACCATGTGGAATTTTTCAGTACTCTTCTGACCTACACTATAACACCCATAGCACATGCCACGCAAACTACATTGACACGGATCAAGTTGAATGGAAATACAGCCTCTCCGTAATTATCCCCTCTCTTTTCCTTCTGCTTTCCTGCCTACCTGCCTCCCCTTGCTCTTCACTCTCTCTCTCTCATTGCCTGCCCTTCGAACACCACTAAGCAGTGCAGTGCAGGCTGCTGGTCCTGGCTGTCTAAGCCATGGCCATCCATGCCTCTGTTTTACAGAGGAAGCCCGATACCCTCGGCAGTGTGCTAGGATGCTAGGAGATTCCCTGTTGCGAGAGGTCGTGCTGTGGGATGTACCTGCTCTTCTCTGACCCGAGCCCCTGCAGATCATTGTGCCCACCACAACACCACCACCAAGAACTCGCAGCAAGGTCATTCTGCGCTTGCATTGTCCTCCAGGGAGATCCACATGCCGGCAGAGTTAATTACACTAACAGATGCAGAAATTATATTGGCCCACCACTGGCCTAGTGAGATGAATATCTCCATTTCTTAGTCACAGGGGGACGTTAATGGTATTTTTATTAACTGGTGACCTGTTGACTGCTATTAGAATATAGATTGTATGCATAAACCAGGTCAGGGTACTGAAGATATGATTATAGAGCAATTACTGTGTCAGCCAGTGTGGCTTCTAATCAGAGCTGGCAAAGAGTCTTTGGAAGCCTGAAAACTGTTTTTGGAGTCCAACAAGAAGAAACTGCTTTGGATCAAAGTCTGTATTGTGGCCTTACATCTTTCTGGAATTAAATGTCTGATTTTCTGTGATTAGGATGAGCAGTCAAGGCAGAAAGAAGTCTTAAGAAGGGCAGCTTTAGTGGGACACATGATAAAGGGAGTTCAAAGTTTGAAAACTTTTTTTTTCTTTTCCTTTTTTTTTTTTTTTTTTAATTATGATTTCTGTTTATTTCACTGAGCTGCCTGGGGATGCTAATTCTGCACTTGCCCTTTAAAATGAACTGCAAGGTCATATGGCTGAGTGTCTGGGATGTCAGTAAAAACGATTACACTAATACATGCATTTCATTTGATGAGGGCCATAGCTACAGAACCAGATTTAGAAACACTCCACGTTTGTCAGAACTATTAAAGGAAAAAAGAAATGATAAAACTGAGAGCTGGTACGTTAGATACAGAATCAGGGGCTGGCTTTCCCTTAGATGCAGCTGCTCCTTTGGAGGTTGAACTGAATGCCTCAGTTCCTGACGAGCAGCTTTGTTCCACCAGCAGCACCACTGATCCCAGCTAAACAACTGGAAGCAACAGAGGAACCGCTTTGCAGGAATGAGAATTTGAGGCCTGAATGTGCCCAGGCTGACACTTGTAAACATATCTGTGTTCTTTAGTTCATGGATTAGACATGAATGTGGTTGAAGTTCACTCATGCACCTACCAAATACTGTTTTTATGTCACGTTTTTCAATGGTGAACATTGGCTTTACTGGAGGGTAGGGCACAACACTGTTTGTATGTTTATGATTATCGTGTTTCCAAAAGAAAGCTTTAAGTCATCTGAGATCTGAACAGCTGAATAATGTCGTGGTAATCTGAGACAGAAGCTGGATTTATATGTCTGGTTACCAGGTTTATGAAAAGAACAAAGTTGTTGAGATTCAGGAGGAAAAAAATGATTATAGATTTCATTTGATGATTAATATGTAATATGTAGCTTAGAGGATAAACTGCCTCCCTTCTAGTTTGGAACCGGAACTCAGCTTAAATAGAAAAAATAAAATTTGAATTATGAGTCTGTCACCAGCATTTCAGCACTGAAGGAGTTCAGTTGCATGCTAAACCTCAAGGAGGAGGCATGTTTGTATTTTTTCCATCAGATTTTAAATTATCTCTGCAGTTGCCATTGTTATCAATGTGGTTAGTAAGTCCTGTGTATTCTTGAAAATTCATCCACTGATCTTTTGAGATTTGTTCCTGTTCTGTCTCCTTTTTTAGCTTGTGAATGAAAAGGACATATTCTGAGGGGACAGAGAGAGAAGGTGGGAAGAGCAAGAGATTAATGTGCTTCTTGAACCAAATTCCTCGTGAGAGTAAAGGGAAAAATGTCCTTTCTTTGCCGGCATGTGCTTCAGTCCATTGTGAAATGGTGTTGAGTCTTCACATACTTTTTTGTCTTAAAGCTTACTGTCCATAGCGTTTTCATGAGCATTTACTTCTACTAAAAAAAAAAAAAAAAAAAAAAATTTTAAATTAAGAATTAGAATGGCACTAAAAACCCAATAGCAGTTATTCTTGCAAGAGTTACAATTTTTAAGCTAATGTCATGATTCTTTAGGGTTTGACTTATTATCTTTGAAAACTGAAAGATGCTACTAAGGCAGATTTTCTTTCTTAAACACTTTTTCTCTGACTAACTTCCCATTCCAGCAGCTTGGCATCTATTTAATACTCCGTGTGTCAGAAATTCCCATCTCGGAGATGACTATTTCCATCAAAGCTGCAGCCGTACTTTACAATTTCACTTATTAACAGCCTACTGAGATAATTGGGTCTGCCCAGCTCATTAAAAGTAAAATATTGATGTTTTCTTAGGGTGGATGTAATTATCTTGCCCCCCCAGGGAACAGCAGCATGAAGGAGGGAGGGTGTGGTCTAATACACATCCTGCTATACACCTGCTGGCTGCTCTGCAAAGAAGGAAATTAGGGACTCCTAACACTGTTACACCGTGCAATAGGTGAAGATGGGAATGCAAGGGAGATTTCCTTTCTCAACTGGAAAGAAGCAAATTGACCTTTTCTTTTTCCTTTTTTTTTTTTTTCTTTTAAATTTAAATCTTGATTTCGAGATGAGAATGCCCCAGTGATTCTGTCTAATTGTGGTTGTTTCCCACTGATGGGTAGCTCAGCTCCACCTCACTGCTCTCACTCCCATTCTTTGACACAATGAGGAGAAAATAAGATGGAAAAAACTCAAGAGCTCATGGGCAGTGCTCACAGAGGCCACCCCTGCAGCCACCCCGCTACCAAAACCTTGCCATGTAAGCCCAATATACTAATATACAGTAGTATGCTATAGTATACTCGCTGTAACACATAACTGCAAAAAATTTCATTCCAGGGAGAGATATGTCTTCTGTCTCTCCATGAGGAGTAGCAATCGTGCAAGTTCCTCTTTAGTGCCCTACTTGATGTTACGCAGACAAGATTGATGGAGCCAGTTGCACAGGCAAAAAACACAGTTGCAGCCTAGTTTCTGAGTTTTTTTCCAGCAATTGCTGGTGCCCTGTATTTCTGTCTGTAAGGCACTAAATAGGTCACTATCAAATAGAGTAGTACAGGTTATCAAGTGTAATA
>VXAV01009473.1:25089-56575 GCA_013399715.1 Alectura lathami | reverse complement strand
AATGGTCTGTACTGAGACACTGGTGTCTGATTCTTTTGGGGCAGATGCAGTGCTAAGTACCAGCAGGCATGCAGTATTCTGACGACATTGGTTTGCATCTGGTTTGAAAGTGCAAAGACAGGCGTGTAAACCACTGAAGAAGCACACCAATGTCTGCTTCAAGAAAGAGAAAGCATCGCTTTAGGAGGGAAAAAATCCCACATGTTTCTGTTTGGTTTTGAGGCAAAGAGGCATTGCAGAGTGACAGATTTGTGCTTTGAGAAGCGTTGCTCCTCTGCGCCACCTCCTGTACAGCAGCCCCAGCGCAGAAAACTTTGGTACTAGTAAGCACTGCAACGTCCAATTCAGCTGAGAGGAAACAAACTGCAGCTTTCAAGCCCGGAAGCTATGGCCTGGCTATAGGGTCACATCAGTTTGTTTCACTTCCAAGATGAGCTATTACCAGCTTAAAAACCTGAAAAAATCCTGACATGCTCTCTCTTCTGTTGGCAGCACTGCAGAGGGATTTTCTTGTTTCTGAGAGAGCCTCCTGTTCTGCTATGCCACAAATGATGTATATAGCTCTGCAAAATGGCTGGAGGCAGCATTATAATTTTTCAGGTTTGCTTCTGCAGTCAGCTCTGAAGTGCTTCATATGGAGGTCAGTGATAGATGTCTCCTGAGCAAGAATTAGGAAAATATCGAGTAAAACCAGAAGGGCTTGTTCCACTGGTTCTTCAAGTCCAAGCTGCCTCAGACTTGGCTAATGCAAAGGTGGGGCTCTCTCACCATCACTGGGACTGAAAAATCACTTTTAGTATGCNAAAGATAGTCTTCTGACAGGCTAGTTCCTGCTTAGGCAGACGGTGAAAGGAACAGTCACGTTCCTGAAAGAGCTCACCATGTTCTGGCTGTAACTCTCACAGTAGGAATTGCTGGGCCCTGGGCACTATGGTATATCTGGCCTTTATTTGGATAATGGGAGCTGAGCAGTTTGGAAAAATCTGTCCCTAATTATTGGTGCAGAGCCCTTGAAAATCTGGCCCTAAGCTCTTCTCAAATAAAAATCTGGCCTCATGGGCACCACACTGTCAGAAGCAGTGCCTGGCATAAAGTGCTTCTTATCCTTTTCAGTGATTTTGTCCTCCTGTGAAGTTTCTAATTTATTTTAATTGCTTTAAAACTTTTTAAATGAGGCTATTTAATGGCTAGGATTTTGACTTATGGATCGAAGCTTCACTGCACTCCGCATTAAATGGCATGTATTTCGTTATGCCTAAATTCTATTGTTATGCCTGCCCTTTGAGCTGCCTTTTCATTTTCCAGTTTGGGGGTAGTTGCATTTCTAGGGCTCCCATCTGTCATAATTTAGCGTTTCTTCAGCACTTTTTCTCATCTTAGGAAGCCATTCAGCATGTCCAAATATTGCTTTATGCCTGCATGGACAATGCTCTCTATCTTTGGCGGCGTCTATTCTGTTTCACAAAGGGAAGCGTTGCGGTACATCTGAGTGTGGACCGAACGCAAAGATGTCTCTTTGAGCCACTGGGTTGTAAAGAAATGAACTCGCTGGCTCTCCTCTTGCAGAGCTTTTCATGAGCCTGGCTGCTCATGGGGGCTTCTTTGCATGGACCACAACTGAGCCCCGTTCTTCCTCTGGCTGTTGTTTCACAGAGCTAGGAATGGAGTTTTGTTGCATTGAAATTCACATACCTGGTACTCATGGGCTGGAGCTAAAAGGCTGAATCCACATCTTGTTAAGTCCTCCTGTCCTTGCTTTCTTGTGGGAACCATTTTGAACGGCGTTTCTCTTGGTCCTGCCTGCTGTCTGAGGTGATATTCTTCTCTGCTGTTCCTAGCTGGAGAGCAGCAGAAAGAAAGATTCCTTTGAAAACAAACCTGCCTAAAAGCAGGTAAGCGGAATGGGGTCAAGAGAGCAAAGAGGTAAAACTGTGATGCATGTAGGTAAAACAGGGCCAGGAGACCCATCTGCCAACTCTGATCTTAGAGAAAATGGTCAGAGCTCCCCAGCAGCTGCAGAAGTTGGGGCTTTCACCTCTGTGCTTCATACGAACGATAACATGTCCATTGAAACAACACCCATACAAAGCCAAAAGGGGGGAACATCCATTCCAGCAATGAGATCAGGCCAGCGCAGCCACAGAATTTTTGTACAACCCTCGGTAAACAGTGGAACCCCTCTGTGCCTCAGTTTCTGTTTGTAGCAGAGGAATCACAAAGACTGCCCATTTGCCAGAGCCACTCTGAATGGTTTTTCAGCATTCTTCTCTCTCATTTTTCTAAAATCAGACTCTTTGCATTTGTAGAATTAGCAGGAGCGATCTGGTAAGAAAGCAGCTTTCATGGGGACCGTCATTTTTGTGTAGAAGGTGGTATAATTTGCTTAATTATGAGGTCGGTAGGGTTTCTTTAATGTAGACAGGGCTATTGAGACCTATACCAGAGCTTTTTTAGCAGAAGTGCCACAGACTGCCTGCAGGACTACTTCATGTTTATTGGCCTGGCCAGATGAGATTCCAGTGTAGGCTTTGCTGCTGGAGAAACCAATGCAGTGAATTTCTAGCTCCAGTGAAGTCAGCTGCTGCATTCTTTATTCTCAAAGAAACTGAAGTTTCAACTCAGAATTTCCAGGGAGGGATCTTTTGGGTTGTATTGGCTTGTTTTTCAGACAGGTCTTTTTGGTGTGTTTGGTTTTTCCTGAGGCATTTTTCCGGTTTTGCACAGCTGTAGCACCAGAAGTGGCAGTGGAGCAGATGCTCGGTAGGGACTGAGGTAACAGAAATGCTTTGGAGCCAGTCAGAAGTGCACTGAAACAGCTGGAGACAACCAAGGGTGGAAGAAAAGTGTGTGCTGTTGAGGCCCAAGCACAGTGTGCTTTCTGGAAAGATGCCTGTTAAAGAAGGGGCGCAGTCTTCGTGTCTTCTCTCAGTATCAGTATCCACTAACTCATATCCGTGCTGAATTTTACATACATTTAGCCCTTCATTCCAAAAGCAAGAAACCATGAGCAGAATGCAATCTGGAGATGTTTCTCTGCCTGTGTCCTGGAAGTTATTCTGGGGAAATAAGGTCTGTGTGCTAGGTGAAATTCAGACAGATGGGTTTTTAGTAGCCTAACAGATAAATTCATCTCATTCTGGTGCTTTAATTAATTAATTTATTTTAAAGACATTCCCCTTGTCCTCTGGCCATTTAAAATACAAAACAATAATTAAGAGTGTCTGAAGAGGCTCCAGACGGATTAGGGATGTCTCCCAAGAGGTTGGCTGACATTTCTGCTCTCTGAGAGTCTCTGCTCGGCTGCCTCTTAAAGCAGCAAACCTTGATTCCAGCGGCCATCTGATTAAACAACAAAGCATCAGCAAGTACTAAAAGTCACTTCTCTTGGGCCAGGCTGCACTGACAGCAAGGGCTGAAACAGAAAATGATGAAAGGGGAGGAAGTCTTTTGGTGCAAAACATGTCTCTTGGTACTGTATAGAGAGCTGGAAGATGAAATGTTTTGCTTTGTGTGATCCTGGCTGGGCTGCTGCTTGCTGTGTCCTAATAGCCTGGATCCTAGTTGCAAGTAGACAGAGGTTTGATTTGCATCCTGTGCACCACCGTGTGCATGTGTGAGGCTGTGTAAATAAGGGCTGTTAACTCCATGATTAGACTTGGGTATCCAAACATTGCTCCATGTGAAACGCTGTTTTACAGAATTTCCTCTGCAAGACATGATCACGCCTCCCTGCAGCATGCTTGCCCCTTCTCTCTCTCTGACAGCACCCGTTGATTGCGAGCTGCAGAGTGCTATGTGCTCTGCCTCATTGTGCAGGTGCTACCAACAAAATGCACCCCTACTGCGTTCCCGGTGCTCCCTGCACCCAGCTCTGCCCCAGCCCCACGGTATGTCCCTGACAGACACCAGTCATCACTGGAACTGCTTATCCACACTGCGGCGTGCCGTGGTAACATGGTGATGCTGCTGTCACAACCGAATTAGCATCCCCTCTCAAATAATGTAGGGGAGGAGCTATATAGGGCAGGGAGTCGCGATATCCTCTTGAGGTGGTGCTTGATGCATCTACCCCATGTGAAGCGCAGACCTGGCAATGTTACCAATTGTAGGGCTTTTATCAAGAGTGTTGTTATAGTTGGCATATTTCTTAAAGCCACAGCTTTTGGTGACATACTATGACGTGAAAATCCAACCTGCTGTTAATTTCTTTTCAAAGGAAGTTTCTAGTCCTTCTGGATGAAAAGGTGGACAGAAGAGATTTATATAAAAAGGTAGGGAGAGAGAGGAAAGAAAAAGTGCACTGTGTTTTTCTGAAAGATGTCACACATTTTTTAGGCGCATGTCCTTCATTTGAAGGAATGTGATAGATTTTTTTGAATGTTTAGAGCCACCCATATTAAGGTAGCTTTGCTATTTCATCATAGCCCACAATTGTTAATTCTTTGGTGTTACATTTTGCAGCAATTGCTGCCAAAAATGTTGGCTTTATTGCATTTAGTATTTCCTGAGACTAGATGAGTGTGATTCAGGTATTGGACTGGCTTGACTTTTAGTTTTGGAACACATACTTTCCCTGGGAGCAGGAGACAATTCTCAAGCCACACCTGAGTCCCTGCTCTTTGCTAATGGGAGAAGTTACAGCATTCACCGAGAGGTCTTCAGTCCGCAGGCTGAGCAAACACAGTTGCTCTGCCCCTTCTCTCTCACACTTGCCTTTTAATTTTTGCACCTGAATTATGAAATGTCACCTCCACTAGCCACTGCCAGGAGCAAGGAGCATGAATATAGATGCTGGAAAGCCCTGCCACAGAGCAATAAGGTGATTTAAGGGTGAGAATTTTTAGGGATAGTATTGGAGTAAATAAATTTGAGGCCCAATTTATTTTTTCTTTTGTCTAGCACTTTTTTATTATTGTTGTCAAGGCAAAATTAATAAAAGAAATTAATTTTAAAAAGGGAGGGAAAAGATAAATTGACATATTCCTTAAGCTGCTGACTCAATGGGTTTGTAACACCTCCTGCCTTGTTCTTCCTGCCACCTGTCAGGAGGGAGGCAACTCAACAGAGTGGATGCAGATGGAGCAGTGCTGGGCTGGTGGCAGTGAGACACAGCCCCAGTGGGTGGCTGGGAGGTTTGGGAGAGGGCTGTCACACTGCTGAGAGGTGGGAATACAGGCCAGAGCCTGCCTGTTCTTTTTCTTTGTCAGAAAATTGAATGAGCTGGGTCTTATAAATAAGGTAGGGCTGTTTCCAGCTGTGACAGAGGAGATAGTGACAGCCCCTGTGCTTTGCCCATGCCGCTCTGCAAGGCCCGGGCTCAGGTGGTGAGATGCGAGGTGGGACTGTGCCTGCAGCACGGCCCTACAGCTCTGCAGGCCCTTCGTGACCCTGGGGCCCTCCGCTGAGTCATCCTCTCTCCACCGCAAGTTGAAGGGAGAAGCGACTGCAGAACCCGCTGCTTTGTTTGTGCAGCAAAGTGTACAGGCAGGGCAGCGTAACGAGGCTCTGTTTTGTACAGTTAATGGCTTGTTTTGCTGCTGGTGACTGATGCCAGCCCTGAGATGTTTCCCTACAGAGAGAAGCTTTGGGAGTAGCCAGGGATCAGCACTATCGCGGTGTAGACCATTGACCATCCTGGCATGCCTGTGGGCCTGCAGGAAATACATGTGGCACAGGTAGGGGGACGCTTCCCTCCCCCTCCCCCGCAATGAATGCCAGAAATGCAATTGCCGTGCACATTTTCTTCTCTTAGAAACCAAAAGGTGCAACTGTGGTTCTGTAAAGCCCTCCTTTTTTCCAGAGGCCATCAGAGAGCTGTGCCTTGAGCTGGCCACTTGGTAGCAGTGATGCAAATGGATTGGAAATGGCAGTTCATGGGGGATGCAGATATGCAAACTCTTTTCCATGGGACTATCCAGCTTGACATTAAGGCTCTTGCAGCTTTTGGGGAGCTTTGCCTTTTTTGCTTCTTAAGAAAACTGTGTTTACCACCCTGCCTGCCTCTAGCATCTCCCTTCCTTCTTGCCCTCAACAGTTAGGGAATTTCTGTATCAGATGTTGCTTTTGATGGGATTTTTTTTCCCTTACCCATCTTAGTTTCTTCTGACCCCAATTCTGCTTTTATAATGAGGCCATGTTAATTCGTGCTGAGAGCTTATGAGTTTTCTTTAAGCACAGGCAGAGGTCACTGAGAAATGGCTGGGGGTGTTCCATTCTTCCCATGGCTGCTGTTCAGAAGGTCTGATCAATTTATTTCCCTATCACCACCAAACCATTTCCTGGCTCAATTAACAGCAGTGCCTTGTGCAGGCATTGTGTGGGGAGGGGAAGGAGGGGACAGATAAACTGACAGAGGAGATGGGGCTAGGAGATAGGGTCTGTGAGGATGTAGGTCTGGACCAGCAAAGGTCTTCTTACACAAATGCCAGCTGCTTTGTCCTTGTGTGGCAGAGGCTAGTGGTTTTGCACAATGTAACTTGTAAGGGAAAAGCAAATCCAGCAGTTAGGGAGAGCCAAGTTGTCGGTACCTTGCAGTGGGCCATAAGCAGATCTGTCAATCTTCCTCATTAATGGAAGACGTGCCATAAGGGGAGCCCTTTTTAGGGATGTTTACCTAGTTACGCAGCGGGTCCTGTCCCTTACCAAGAGCCTTATCGTCATTATTAGTGGTAATACAATAATAATAGTAATAATGCTGGTAAATATTACTTCCTCTTGAATTAATGCTCTTGAAGTTGTTTTTATTATTATTTTTTTATAAAAAACATCAACGTCCTCATGCTGAGCTCTAATTACCATTTTTATTAGAACTACGTGTTCACCTATTCACAGAAAAAGATTTGTTTCTCAAGAGTCTCTCTTCCTGTGCTGCTTTTGTAGCATTTCCCTCTTCATCCTTGGCAACAGGTGTTGGGGTTTTAGGCTAAGTAAGAGGCCTAAGTTGCTGGGCTGGGTGGAAAGGCAAAGATCAGATTCCTGATTAGAATGAAGTGACACCTCTGGTGGAGGTTGTGATGCTGTACTGCTCCCTGCCATTTGAAGCTTCCACCCAAACAGAGAAAATGAGGGTGAAACAATTTGTCTCTGTGTAACCAAGCATTTATCTAAACCCAGCAATGTCTCATCCTGGGGATGAGCTCATTTGGGAAGCTGTTTCGCAAACGAAAAACGAAGTAAACTCTTTTAGTCACCCTCTAACCTGAACCTTCTGAGCCTCGGCTTATCCGAGCAGAGCAGTTCAAATCAGAGCAGAAAGGGAGCAAGCTCTCTTGGAAGCGGGCAACCAGAATGTACCCTCTTTCAGATGAGATCCACCAGCGCTTTTCACAATGACATCTCCATTTCTTTGTCAGTGCAGTCGCCCCACGAGGCATGAGCGCTCCCAAGTCCGCCTGCTCCACCGTTCTTTGCAACTAACAAGCTCCCCACTTGCACAATGAACTTTTGCTGCTGTGCTTGACCTCGCACTTCATACTTTTCTCATTTCTGTTTGTCCAGTCCTCAAGGTCAGGCAGTTCATTGTTTATATGTCTCAGTCTTCCTCTGCACTGACAGTGTTTTCCAACTGTGTGTCATCAGTTCACTTCAACAGCACACTCTTCCTTTTATGCTAAGATCAATCATGAAAAAATTAAATAAATTGGTCTCAGTCCTTGAGGAGCTCTATTAATAAATTCCCCTTTCAGCCTTACCAGTTGTCATCTCTTTCATCAATTTCTTATTTGCCTTACAATTCTTTACTAACACTATCATCTACATCATAACTGATAATTCTCTGTAAGACACTGTATCCAATGTTTTAGTTAAACTGTGATAGATTAGTCTACTACATTTCTTTTGTTTAAAAAATCGGTTATCAGAAAAGGCAGTCAGTTTGTTTAGAGCTTTTGGAAAACACATACTGCATTTTATCCTATTTTCCGCTTACCTTGATGTCTTTAATTGCTTCAGCATATATTCCAAAGGTTTGCATACTGTCAGGATCATGCATCTAAATCTGTACTTGCCCAAATTGCTTTCTCTTTTTTTCTTGCTTTTATGTTTTAAATTGTGTATTTTGCAGTCACATAATACCTTTCTATTTTGATAGGTGCACTGAGATTTTTGCAGCTTATCCTGCAATATCCCTTGTCAGTTCTTTAAACACTCTGGGGTGAAAGTTCTGTTGTTCCACCTCCTTGAGTGTGTTATGAACTCGGAGTTTTGCTCCACTCCAGGAATCACCATTTCCATTTTCTCATTCCCATTAACTATGCTGCCCTCGCCCTACACTCACTGTCACCATCCGTATTAAAAAATTAAGCCAGGTCTTCATTTATTTTTTGGCATGCACACAGATCATCCTCATTCTCTCCAGCATGTTCACTTCATAGCACTCCAGCTTAGTTTTCTTTGCTGTCCTTTTATTTATACGACCAAGGAGTCTTTCTACTGCTGTGTTAATATCATTTGTCAGGTCTTAGCATATCCTGGCTTTTGGCAACTGTCACTTTATTTGTACAGTTCTGGATTGTGGGGAGAGTTCATTCCTTGGTTCTTTCTTCTTTGTCTCGTATGTTTTTCCCCTGTGCCAACATCCTTCTTACAGGGATTTTTTGTTCCCTACCGAGGACACAGAAACTGCAAGAGAGCTGTGTGCTATCATTCAGGGGCGTCATCTTGTCATGAGAGAGAACATGCAAGGTTTGCACAGGACATCAATGCCTGAGATATTAAAATAAAATCCCAAATTCCCATCAACTTTTCATTACTTCCAATTCATGTGTTTCAAAAAGAGGCCATGTAAACACCTTTATTTAAATAAGCCAGCTTAAACCGTAGGTTCAAACACAGCCTCTGCATGTGAAACTTGGAGAAGCTTCCAGCAAAGTTCCCAACTATCAGCTTGGATTTTTTTTTTTTGTGTTTTGAGCATTTGTTTTTAGACTCAATCAGATAGAAATAAATTTTGCCTCTGTTGCTCCAGTAATGGGTGGGTGGAGTTGTCTCATTGTGAGTGATATTTCCTGGGACAGATTATAGCTATTGAGGTAGTGAGGGATCAGGAGAGCTCAGGAAGTGAGCAGGTGAGATCAATCCAGGCTCCAGTAATGCTGGCACTGTGGTGCACTCACTCTCCTTCCATATGAAATGAGAACAAGCAAGGTGCCTCCCAGATTACTGCTCAGTGAAGATTAGACAAGATGGAGTTTGCTTGGATCTGAGCTTATTTGTATTCATTGGAGTCCTTGACGCCCACCTCAATTCCAGCAACCTAAAAAATAATGGTTACGTTAAAGCTTTCCAGCAAATGCCCACAACACAGATCATTATCGTCTGAGTGACAGGAGGGAAAGAGATGAGGGGGAGGAGAGGCAGGGGGAGTCAGCATCCCACTGCTACTGCCTGGATTCCCAGTGTGCAACACCCCGATAGTCAGGAGGGGGAGTGTCTTCTCCAATAGAAATACATGCACTTGCCCTAACAGCGAAAGTAGGGCACATGTGGCAGCACATCAAGATTCAGGTGTGTGCAAATGCTGAATTTAATAGAAGAGCACACCACTACCACAGTGCCTGTAACCACTGTTGTGTCTGTGGAAGCAATCGTGCAGACTCCCTCATGTAATTAAAAAAAAAAATCATAATAATATTTAAAACAAAATACAACTTTATTTTCACACATACTGCCTATGGGCTAGCCATTTAAAAAGCAAAAACAAACAAAAAATCTTCAGGAACAGAAAGATTTAGCCTTAAAACAGGGTACACACTGGAGAGCCGATATTTGCATCTCTTCTCCGCAAGTTTTCCTTTCTTTAATCCTTCATGGCCTGCTCTTTGCTCCTCCATAACCTATGGACTGCAGCAACTCGAGGCTGTGGATTACCTGAGGGTACAGGGTCAGCTGGAGAGCTGTGCGTGTGTGACATGCAGCCTGTGCTCTTCAGGGGAGCCAGGCAGCATGCCCTAGGGTCCCTAAGATGGCATCAGCTGTCTGTATTTAGAAAGTGAATCACACCCTGCTCGATTCACAGGAAGGCAGTGTAACAGTTTACTATTGTTTCTCAGCAAAGCCTGAGTACTCAGCAGTGAAAAATGCTTTATAGGGCTAATAGCTGATATCTGTGCTTGCACAGAGACAGACCTATAACTGCAATAAAAGCCAACCAAACAGACAGGACTCGAAGGCTCATTATCTAAATGCATTTTCCCCTTCTCTGTTTTTATTCCCTACACTTCCAAGCAGCAGAGAGAAAAACTGTGCATAGAGCTGTTATTTTGACCAGGTTTTGCATCTTCCTGATTTGAGCATGTTGGGTTTTATAGCAATGCTATTTCATTATCTCAAGCTTTAGCACCAGTTTATTTGGTTTGCCACCCATTTTGAGGGGTTTTCTTCTTTACCTCAGAGGCAATGTGTGTGTATGAGGCATTGTAGGGAGCAGTACTAGTGGAACTTTCTAGCTGCCCCTGGGTGTAGCGGTGACAGAAAAGTTCACCAGTACTTTATATTAGCGTGTTTTAAAGAGATTGGAGGAGATTTTGCACATGTGCATGAAATTGTTTGGATGTCTTTCAGCAATTTTGGGAATGAGAATTTGAGAACCAGATGTGTGGTGCAGACTGCTCGGCACCACTCGTATCACTTCAGGGGTACTCACTTTGCTTTCGCATGGCACCAGGACAACCTTTGGTTTTCACATGAGAAGAATGGGCTGTAGGGAAAGCTGAGCTATCCCACCAGAAATGGGAACTGATATATAGTATCTCTGAGAAATGTTCCCTCTTGAAAGCAGGTTAATTTTACAGCAGGCTTGTGACGTCTGCTCCTGGGGCACCCTCCAGAAGGACTGACATCCCTTCCACTTTGTAATTTCTGAAGGACAGACAGAGGAAGGAATTTGGGTCTTTGGAGCATCGTTTTCACATAGTTTCATTTCTTCTGAAAGAACTCTTGCAGTATCTCTTAAAAGCAATTTTCCTCTGGTTACAGTTAAGTCTGCCCACCACCAGCAGAGTGTGTATGGTGGAGTGAACAAGTGCTCTTCCTTCATCTGTTCCTAAAGAGGGTTTGTGCAGACAATAGCACAGGCTGGGACACCGTGGTTCCTCAGCTCTCATTTCACTCCAGGAGGCCCCTGATTCAGCCCCAGTATATTGGCCATTTCATAGTAATTTTTTAAGACAGATAAGTTTAGCCTGTCCTAATACTGAATTGAACATAATTTCATAGCCTTTGATGGTGGAAAGCAGGAACATTTAAAATTGATCTTCCAAGATGTGGTTTAGGGATCTTCCCATGAGAAAGGGAGGGAGGGAAAAGGCCAAAGATATACAATGACATTATGACAAAAGGATATGGGGCTTCTCTTTAGCTGAAAAAGACTGTGGCAGTCATGTTTAGTTGGCCATTCTTCCTTCTCCCTTCCCTAATAATAGTGACATGATTCAGTTGAGACTTATCTGCAAGTATGTGGTATTAGCTCTGCTTGGCAAACTTCAGTGTAGGATAACAAAAAGCTTGAGGGGATAGCAGATTTCAATAGAAGGAGGGAATGTGCGTGTTTATATGTATATCTCAGGGGGAGAGTGGGCAAGGAAAGCCAGGGAGGCATCACTTTCTGTAAGCCAAAGCCTTCCTCCCTTCCTCTCAATGCAAATTGTTCTCTTTAACATCAAGGATGTCGTTTTCAATGAAAGATTATTGACGGCATGAGAGGGCAAGGGTAGCAGCACAGTTACAATGCTGATGTCAGCAGTGGGACTGCCATTGTGCAGATGTTTGCCCTTGCTAAGGAGTTGTTTGGGCATTGGTGGAAGTTAGAATCTCTGATTTGGATGCATTTCTTTACATGACATTTCTTCCAAATCCCCTACTCTTGCACATACACCTCTGATCCCAGCTGTATCAGAGTACCCTGTACTGTTGTATGTACATGGTGCCCTATAGCTGGGCTAGAACAGTTATCCTGCATTTATGTTAGAGACTAGTGATATGCCTGTGTCCACGTCAGCAACATTGCAGACCTGGAGGACTAGATCTATAGAGTGAAACATCAGGACTTGAGGACCTGACTATAAAAATTTCAAGGCAAATGTGCTTTGAATTAGATATGCCAGTAAATTAAATACCTATTAGCAGGTGGAGTACATTTGATCTGCATCTTATTTTCAGCAGAAATAAATCCAGTCTGTGCTCTTCTACACTGCTCTGGAGTCCTGACTCAGGAAATGGGGGTGACCTAGAGATGCACTTCAAAATCTCTTATGCTCTGAATCGAAACACTAATGTGGACACACCAGCACTGATCTGCTGCCTTTTGAGATGTGGTAGGGTATCCTGTCCACACTCCTGCTTCAGAATAGAGCAGGTCTCCCATAAATCTGATGTTATGTATGCAGTCTGGTGCGGATATCTCAAAGCAATAGGGCAAATTAAATGACTTCCGTGTGGGCGGCTGAATCAAGGCTAGAAAGTCTGTAGCAGAGAAGCAAAACTGTTCTTTGGTATCCTCGGAGATTTTTCACTGTAAGAAGAGTTTGGAGACTGCGCTTGGTATTTAGACTTGGGTGAAAGCTGGCTCTTGGGTAGGGGAAATTCTTTGGCAATGTTGTCATTCCTGTATTGGCATTCATCCCCCTCAGTAAATTGCATTCTCCTTGGTTTAATAAATTTAAGTGGAGATTTCTAGTGATGGTGACAGGGTTTCTTGGGTTTTGCAGAAGTTATTTTACTTGAAAATAATGGCTCCACTGGGTTTCAGTCATCGCTGTAATGATGAGTTCATGAAGATCTATTTGGAAATAAGCTTGAGGTAGACAATATTGTAAAGTACCCAGATTTGATCCATCTGCAGTGATAAAGACTGGAACCTCAAACCTAAATGCCCATGAACTTCAGAACAGTATTTTAGGGTTTGAATAAAGACCTGCCAAGTTTTGGAAGGCTGTATTCTCTCTGCACTATTGAGTTGTGAGCATAGGTCAGTGCACTGCTTCCATAAAGTACTCACTGGGAGTTCTCCTGGATAAGTATTATACTATAATGAGCCAGTCAGTGTTCAAGGCATGTGGACAATGCCCTCAATAACATGCTTTAGCTTTTAGTTGGCCCTGAAGTGGTCAGGCAGTTGGACTTGAAGATCTATGTAGGTCCCTTCTAGCTGAACTATTCTATTCTTTGTCTTCTCACAGCTTGGATGGGGCACTACCATACAGAGGTCCATCATTGCAGAAAGTGATGCTGAGATGCCCTGATGAGCTACGATGCGTTTCTTCCTGAGACAGTCATGCAATATACCATGGTGGGGTGAAAGGGAGTCAGGCTGCTGCTTAGTGAGACAGTATGATATCACAAAGCAATGTGACATAGATCGTAACACTTTTCATGTAAAAGTGATTTCTGGCCATGTATGGTGCCTGTTCACAAAAATTAAAGATGTGAGTATTTTTTCCCACTTCCTCACTGGGCTGCACCCTCAGATTTGCCTAATGAAGTCTGGTGACAGAGGCATCAGAGCCACACAATAAGTTTGCTCCATCTGCTTTTTTAACCGAAGCTAATAAAAACACAAAAGGACTCCAACTCTTAGTTCTTCTTGGTAGCTTTCAGCAGAGCTGTCCTGTCAGGCTTAAGTTAAAGGACTTGTTGGTAGTGCTTACAGGGCAGGTAAGTATACCAAAGAGATAGAGTAAAACTCAGTTTAAGACATGCATAGATTGCAAGGCTGCTCTTCTACACTGTATTTTATAGCACTCCAGTACAAAAACCCTGTAAAAAGTCGTGTTACTGTAATGTAGGATTCAATACCTTACAACTGGAAGCATGTTTTTAGCTGCAGTATTCCAGCAGCAAAATTCCATCTTAGACCATTATTCTTCTTTTAACTCTTATAAAAATTTCTAGTAGATACAGAAGTCATCTGCACAATTTCCTGTGATAAGCTTGTTCCACAACACGGCTCTTAAAAAAACTACTGAAATTCCACTCCAAAGATGGCTGCATTTTAGCAGCAGGTGTAAAAAAATATGCCAGTATTCTACAGCACATATGTAAATCTTCTGAATCCTTTGCGATAAAGTGCAATATAAATGTCTGATGATAATAGGGTTTGGAAACATTGTCCTTGCTCCATACCTTGTAGCTGGTTGAATGATTTACTGACTAATTATCTGATAGGAGGTAGCAGTAACTTACCCCCAGAGCACGTATTAGTGATGTTGATAAAAAAGACAGCCTTAGCCAACATGGCTCGCCATGATGCTTGGAAGGTGGGGCTCCTTTTGAAATAATAGTGTCAGCTAACATAACTCTGCAGACAGGAAGGATCTATACTTTACGTTGTTGGGAGGAAACCTGTGAGAGTCCAAAGCAGAAGAGATCTTTCCAGAGCTACATTCATACCTGTCTAGCATTAGGTGTGGTATTGGGTGTATTATTTGAAAGCTATATTGGACTAGAAAAAAATAATTTATCAGAGTCACAGATGCTTCAGCAAATCAGATTTTTGGGAGCCTTGAGAGGCCTGTTTTGGGCTATACCATCCCTTTCTGCTGCTGTGCCCTCAGCTGTGCTAAGCATTTCTATTAACGACACTGATGAACAGGTCAGGTGTGATGCTTCAGACTAGCCAACACAGATTTGCGATGAAGTGACTAGTGCAGTGAATGAGTGTGTACTGGGGATCTTGATAGTGAGTGTTTGTTTTTACTTTGGAAAGGCTTTTGACATCGTCTCCCATAGGATCCTCACTGACAGGCTGATGACGTATAAATAAATGGACAGAAAGGTGAATTAAGAGGTGGAGCCACTCTTCTTAGTGACAACCAGTGAAGGAAGGTACAAAAGGCAGCAGCCACAAGTTGCAATACAGGAAATTCCATTGACATACAAGAAAAAGCTTTCTTGCTGCAAGAGTGCTTGAACACAGGAACAGATTTCCCAAAGTGTAGTGAAGTCTCTGTGGTTGGAGACATTAAAAACTGGACACAGCTCTGAGCAACCTGCTTGAGTTAACCTTGCTGTGAGCAGAGACTCTGGACTCAACATTCTCCAGAGCAACTTCCAAATCTCAGTGACTGTTCTGTGAATCTGAATGCTTATGTTGGACAGACAATGTCTTTGTTCGGCTCACAGTGGTAAGTAGAGACCAAACATGGAGCTACCAGATGGACAGCATCCTACTTGTGAAAGAAAACCAATGGACACTCCCACTTCTCTTGTAGAAGTTCTTTGACCTCATTTAAAAGTGTCTGAATTGCATCTCTTGGCTGCTTACTTTTCCAGATTTGTTTGGCATGAAAGAACTGCCAGTCACATAACAAAAAAACTCTTGCATTTTGGTAAGATTTCCTACTTGTCTTGCCAAACTTCGATGTGAGCATAGAATTTTTTTTTTTTTTTTTAAGTGTTTCAGCTCACATTTTAGAAGTAGGAAGGCAGAACTGAATGTTGGCAGAATTGACAATGAAGAGAATATACACTCTCCCATTGAATCTTAGATGGATGACTGTATATTGACCCATATGCATGATGCAAAAGCAGTCCAGAGAAGGAATGTAGAAAGACTGACTATTGTACTGCATGCTGTATAGATCCTTCCAAGGTATTCCAGTGATTTACACTGAGACAACTGTCCTGATGTTTCATGGGTAACTTGCTTTTGTATGTTTTGGAATGCAATCTACTGGCTTGGGGAGCAATGTGAAGGTGTATAGCAGAACCAGTACTGCTATAGAAAATGCTAAGTGCTTAGAGGCAGGTGAGGGCATAGTTTGGCTGCAGATTCATTGTCATACAAATGTTAAATGTTCCAGGAAAGTAAAAGTCCACCTTGGTCAACGTTGAAGACAATTTTGTGGCTTTGGCAGTCAGGACAGGGGCAAACATGTAGCTGTTTCCTTTACAAACAGAGCATGTTTGTTGTTAAGCCACTGCAGAACGATAAACTTCCTGTCTAAATAATTGTTTATTCCCACTACAGTCCTTGTATGCTGAAAAGGTGCAGGGACTCCAGGTTCTGATAGAAAATATTGATCTTTCGGTTGAGGTCAGCTAGTGGTGATGAGAGAGGAAGGGAGAAGGATGTCAAAGTGTAAGCTCTGCACATGTTTTTTATCCAAGAGCGTCCACTTGAAGGAACCCTGGGAAATGTCCTTGTTTCATTAGCTCATCATAAAGCTCTCCCCTTTGCAATTGAGACATTCAGCCTCTTGGGAATGACAGCTAAACAGAAATCCATTTACCTTTCACATGTTTTTCATAATTTCCCCTGCTACTTTGGTTAATTAATTATCACCGCTATTTGTGTTTAAACAAGGGGTCTGCCTCCCTCCCTCCTTCAAAGCCCATCTGCTCCTCCACGACCTTGCTGTGGAGTCACCGCACGCTGACTTTGTGAAAGCACAAACACTCACATGGCACCAGACAGCTGTGTCACAAACCCAGGGCTGTGACCTCACGACAGGGAGGGCCAGGCAGCTTCTGGGGAGAGATTTCTCCCACAAACACTGGAGCTTTTGATGGTCGCACAGCGGGAGGCAAGGCGTTACATCCAGAACAAATGATCTTGCTGTCAAAGTGCTTCTGCTTTAAAAGTTGTCCATGGCTTTAAAAGCTCTTCTTCAAAGAGCCCTTTTTGACTTGCATGTTTCTCATGCAAGGAGAAATGGTTTCTCTCTCAGAGCTCATCTCAGAAGACATCACCAGGAGGAAGCAGGTGATGGATGTAATCACAGGCGGGATGGCTTGGGTTTCTAAAAATGCTTGGTAGGTAGCTGGATCCAGATTTTCATTTGTTCAGCTTGGACGAGCATACCTAACTCCTGAGAGGCAGTCTGAGTTTTATTCTGATTGCACATGGATTTCTGTCCTAGTCTGTCCCCACCCAAAGTGCCTATCTTCTGAATGAGATCAGGTGTTGCTGTATAGAGCAATCTAGCAATGAAAGTTTTCCTCTATAAACATATTTGCATGGCTGGATGGGAAGTGGAAATTGGGTCTCATGATCACAAAGCATTTTTAATGTAGATACAGCAAGACACATCAAAGCTGAATAACATATAAGTGGTACTCCACAGGCAATCTGCAGAAACTACCTCTGTATGTATTGATTGTGAGGCTACAGAAAATATAGCTTGATCAGTCTGTTGCTGTCTTCTGCCCTGGCTGATTGCTTGGCTGTTCCATGAAATGGCAGTCTTCAAATCTGCACACCTCCTTCATTAGCTAGCAGTAGCCAGTGTTTCACTATCATTCATTGCTGTTTGTTGCCCCAGAACAATTTATAGCATGGTGTAGTGCTGTGGTAGGCTCATCGGGTCGAACCAATTCTCCTCTTTGGATCTATTACTTGATAATATCGTACTTGTTCAGAGAACACATTATGTGACCCACAGCAAACTGTTTACTTTTCTGGAGTCAGCTTTCTTTCAGATGGTAGGGAGCATGTGAGCACCTACATAACACCTTACCTTCACCACAGCTCACTCAGCCTTAGATAAGTAAGGGTCAGCAACCGCATTTTGAAAATAACAGTACTGGGTCACAGTGATTAGAAACAATTTCTTACGGTTCTTCTATCTGTTCCTAAACCAGGGGAAAAAAAAAACCAAACAAATCCTGCACAAATTTCCAGAGTTGCAATTTTGTTATCCAGATGCTGAGCAGCCATCTTCCCCTTCTGATACTATTTGGGGGGCTGGGGAGTGGGAGGAGAGAGAGAAAAGAAGATTGAAGGGAGAAATGACAGTTTATATTAGGATCGTTTTTTAACACTTTAGGGAAATGAAGGGTCCTAATACAAAATTTTAAGATTTGTCTAGTCAGTGGGTGGAGGCTGAATCTAAGGGAAAATCAAGCCCTTTGTGTCCCATTGAATGGCGCTCACCCAAGTAACATTTCACTTCATGTCTGATTTGTCCTTGGCTTCCCATCCAGCTGCTGCAGCTGTTTACTTTTCTTCCCATCTGATTCGTTCTTTATGTCTTCTCATCTGGATCACTTCTTGTGTGCTGCTTGAGAATCAACCACTTCCCATCGTTTGTCAGTATGCTGATGTATGTGGCCTCTCCTCTACACACAGACCTTCCTTTCCATGTTCTCTTCACTCACTTGGATGTTTGGACATGTGTGCATGCGTAACACATAGAAGATGTGGTTTTTGTTGAGGTCAACTAGTGATGAGAAAGGAAAAGCAGCATCCCCTCAAGTGTTTAAAGCAGGCTTGTGCACTAACAGTGCGTTTGGTTCCATTGAATATATGTTGTTGCAAAAGTAGTTTTCTTGGACTCTAGCACTCTACATAGTATGGAAAAATTATTGCTTTCAAAACTGGAGATATGAAACCCTCTTATCATTGTAATAGAGTAGCTGGGAGAACCCAGAAAGAAACCGGACTTTCTATTTTGCCATGCAGTCTGTCTGCAGGTTGTGCCTTTGCTCTGGTGTAATATGCAGTAGAGGACCATGGGGAAGGTTGTTTTGGGACAGCAGTAATGTTATATTTAAGTATGCCCTAAAAAAAGAAAAAGAGCAAGAAGTTTCTTTAGTTTGGCATCTTCTATCAGAGGCAAGATAATAGAATTTCTAAACCCATTGATTTTATGGCATTAAGAATCTGCTTGATAAGTCAGTCTCTGTACACTGGTGATCACTATCTCCAGCTGTATAAGCAGTACTGTCCCCATTTCATTTTCAATAAGAAATTGAGGGAGACTTAGCTTTGCTGAAAACTATGGGGAAAATAAGTAGCATAAAATCTCTGTGCAGTTGGGCTACGGCACAGCTATTTATTATTAAATACCGTAGGGGTCAGAAAGAAACAAAGCTGGAGGAAGCATGAGCAAAGAATTCTTTATGGAGGTTGGGCACTGCTGTGGGTTGGGGGCAGGACTGCTTGTGGGGTGCTTGGGGTGCTCCAGCAGAACCTTTCCAGCTGCAGTCTCCCAGGGACAGACAGGAGGCTGCATACTGGAGGTGTTGCAGGGAAAGCGGCGGGAGCTGGTCCTGCAGACGTGAAGCATGCACAGTACTGAAATGCTTCTCAGTTCCAAGGAAAAAGGATTGTGCTCTTCAAATCCCTTGCTGAGCCTCTGGAAAAGAAGGGGAATAAATGGGGGCAGGTGGAGTCGCAAGTAGGCCCACGGCATTGCCAGGTTCCTTGGCCGGATAGATTCGCAACATCCCTTTCCAAATGCTGCCTCCCTCCATGGGGCTGTCCAAGTCTGTTTTCTACTTGGCTGGTTGTGCTATTGAGTCCCATTTGGAAGGATTCACTTGTGACCCAAGACTGTCCTCTAGTTGTCTGACTCTGTCCTCTACTACATAAATAATGCAAAAACAAACATGCCAAACAGTAACCTTCACTTGTCTCCCTGACACTGCTGGAGGGAGGGAGGGAAGGATGGAGCGAGTGTGAGCAAGTGAAGGAGCAAACTGCATGCTAGGCAGGCAGGAGACCGGCAAGGAGAGGCAGGGTACAGTGCAAGGAGTTGAGAGAGCAATTGGATCTGCTCTCCAGCCCAGCTCTGCTGTTTTAGATGATGGATGTCTGCTGAAGCACTGTCCCTGGCAGATGAGCCCAAGGAAGCATCCGACCCCAGCCTGTCACAGAGCAGCCCTGCTCCCATGCAGAATGTGCAGGAAGATTCAGCAGCCTGCTGCCCATTTCTGCTCAGCGTGGGCTGTGTCTGGAGCTGAATGAAGACACTGGTACTGCTTGAGTTCAAGACTTCTCTGTGCAGCCCTGATGCCCTGGTAGCCTCAAGCAAGTCAGTTGATGTTGTGCAGTATGTGCTCCCTTCCCTGTGCCCTCTTCCAAAGCCCCAGGTCTCTAAAGTAGAGAAGAGGCTCCCTTTTTCCTATTGAACGTACTTGTGATGCAAGTATTCATTAATTGCAGATACAGTTGTACGCAGCTCGCATGCTAAAGTACTATCAGCTTTGTGTGGAAGACAAATGCACACAGATTTAAAAAGCTGAGATTTTTATCTGTCTTTCTTTGCATGGAAAATATGCAGCAAGTAGTCCTCATCTAGGGACTTGACAATGAAAAAAAAACCCTCTATTTCTCTTTTCTCTTCCTGAGATGGGAGGAGGTAGGGGACTAGCCAGCACATTCCTTTCAAATAAGAGGGCTTCCCCATTCCAACAGTGGGATGTTTCTGTCACGTTAAAAATTGTGACACTTCCTTCATTTGTATGGGGAAGAAAAGCAGAGGTGGTTTTCTTCTTTTTCTACTGGTATCTTGAAACTTCACTGCTCAGGGTTCTAGTAAAGAGAGTCAGAATACAGGTTTTGGACAGAGAGAAAGTATTTCCTCTCTATTCAGCTAAAATGCTCTGCAATGGGAAGGTGGTAAAAGTGGAATCCTGAGGATCTCCTACAGAATGGTCCTTTGGCAAGCACCCAAGGAGAGCACGCGTTGAGGGGATTGTGGAGTGGTGAGCGCAAGTTTGCCTTTCAGATAATGAGAGCACAGTGATTCATTCAAGCTGGCATGGGCTTGAATCTGATGGATTGGTACAGGACACATGGGACAGTCTCTTGCTGCACAGGAGCCACCTGGACAGATGGTGAAGGCCAGGCCCCAGCTCAGCTGCTGATCAGGGTCCAGCAGCCAGGCAGGTAGCTCTCTCCAAATGAACTGTGAGGCAGATGAGAGAGAGGATGGCACACATGGAAATACAGAGAAGGGCTTCAGGCTGAGACTCTTGGCATCAAGATTTGGAGCAGGGCTGTCCTACTCCAGGCTGAAGGAAATCCAAGTTTCTGAGCGTTTGCTGATCAGATGGCCCTGCTTAAGCATAAAATCAGAAACTTTTTTTTTTGTGATGTGCAGAAGACAATGCAGCAAGAACAAAGCGTGTGAGATTGCTGACATGCAGGAGCACTTGGTAACTAGCTACCTTGAAAGTGAGCTGGAGAATCTATTGTGGGCTGACTCCTTGGGTACCGCTGCCCCTATTCTGCCGAGCTGTGTTTGTACAGAACCCGTTCCAAGCCATCGTCTTTGCAGTCAGAACCTGCCTCCCCATCTGCTCACCTGCCGTCCATCACTGCCTACACTCTGGGATTAATGTTCCCAGCCCTGCATGCCAGCAGTCTGACTCCTCCAAGCTTTTGTAGCTTGCTTTCTCGAGGATCAGAGCAACTATTGTCCTGTCCCACTTTTCAGCACGCACCAACTCAGTCTCTGTCATACACACTCTAGCCCACACGTGTGTGCACGCACACACACACTTTATCTAAACACTTTCTGGATGTTGCATTGCTCACAGCATTAAAAGATATGTTTGATTCAGCAATGTGATTATCCCATGTGTAAGGAATTTTCTCTTCATTTTTCTTCCTTGGTTGGAGGAAGGCAGTTGTATGCAGAGCTTGCAAAAATTTGTTTGCGCCTTTATTAATGGTGAGCAGAATGTTGTCTCTAGTGTGTGACAGGGAAGCCTGAGCCATTATTTTAAATTTTTATTTAAAAAGCAACAACAGTCACAAAAACCTCACAACAGAATGTCTGCTTCTTACCTCCATAGATCATCATCATCATATAGCTGTATGCAGAATAGCCGATTTTCCCCTCAGTCCTGTGCCCTGATGGGACTCAGTTCCTAAAGAAATGGGATTTATGATTCACACAGGTTTTTAATATACCACCAGAATGCTGCTGTGTCTGAAAAGCTATGATACTAGTTCTGGATCCCAGCAGACTTTCCCAGCAATATTGACTTGCAGATGAAAACTACCATATGCCATTAAAATAAAGAAAGATGCGGAGCCTTGTCATCATGCAGTTGCAGGGCAGAAGCATCAGGCTGTAGAACAGCAATGGTAGCAGGGGATTCACAAGCCTGGCAGAGTGTCCTCAGGCCTCCATTTCCTCCTTGGCTAGACAGGGGCCATTCTTGTGCAGAGCTGTGGGACTGGTTGACGGGTAGTGTTAGGTGCACATTAGTGGGCAGCCACATGTGCTCGCCTTGCTCTGAACCTGTCAAGCTACAAATGAAGAAGCAGAGGTTGTTGCTATGCTGGCAGAGACTTTGCCATCACGCAGCACCTGCTTCGTGTCCTCATGCATTCTGGGCTGCTCTTAGAGCCTGTGTGGCACAAGCCCATCTCATAGGTGCAAGTAGCTAGGCTGTGTGTGCTTTTGCTTTTGTTCAGCACACTGCATGCTGTAGTGTTGAAACAGATTTGATGTTAATTTCATGAAGGGCTCAGACCCCTGATTAAATGACCATGGTTTTACTATTGGCTGTAGTTTTCTCACTCCCCACATGTACGCTTTTAGCTAGAGCTAGAAGAGAAAACAGAGAAGTGCTGTATCTGATGGATCTAAGACCTGACTTTTAGCTTTTGCAGTGTTTTAATAATACCTCTTTTATGCCTTGAAAACTAAGCACAACTTAATCACCCTCTTTGACTTCAGTGCAAGTTCAAGACAGATGTTTCTGATAAACTGTTTTCAGAGTCCAGAACGGGTTCAAAGCAGGCAAGATAATTAAGGTGGGGTATACCTGAATTGAGAAATAATAACGAAAGAAAGGAATCTATGTGCATGTGGGATACAAATGTGCCTGTGTGGGAGGATGCCAGTGGCCACTGCTCTCTCTGTGACTGTGTGTGTCATCTGCTTCGGTTAATGAGCTTCTGGGGCTTAAGAAGCCACTCAGCACTACCCGTCTGTGCTTATGTTCTTGCCCTTGTGGGACTTGATCCAAAGCAGCAGAGTTAAATTTGGGCTTCAGTCCCTTGTTTTTGGTAAGATTATGCCCACAGAGTTGCACAACTTCACCAGAGCCAACTGATTATTTGTGTGTTATTTATTTTAGTCTTTTATCTGGTTCTTTTCTTGTTCCCAATGTTGCTGCAAAATGAAAGGTCTTTCAAGCTGACCACAGACAGTACTCCAGGACTTTTATACCAAACAGTAGAAGCAGGAAGGGATTGTGAGAGGAAGCTGACAACATCCTTTCTCACAGCTGGCTGCTGAGACTGAGCGCCAACTTTGAGAGTGTGCAGCTGAGGCTGCCTCCTTCTTTTTGTGGCCTTGGACCAAAAATCCCAGGCAGTTCTTCAAGAAGATTCCTCAGGGCCAGTTTCTCCTCTACAGGATCTGCTTTTAAGCTGAAACTCTATAGATCAGCCTCTGCCTGAGCCATGTTGTACTAGGACCATTGGTCTTCAGCTCAGCCACAGCCATGCCTGGCTACGTACACCATGGATCAGGACCCCCACCCTGCAGCTGGTGTCCCACAGCCTGGTACCATCCCATCCCCAGGGTCTGTGTCTGACCCTGGGTACTCTCACCAGGCTTGATCCTGCTTCTTTCTTCATGGTATCTGAACACAGATATGTCAGGGCCTAAGANCAATGAAAAAAAAAAAAAAAAAAAAAAAAGATGAAATCACGTACATGGTATCATGGCGAGGCAAACGCACAGCCATGATTTCCAAACTCATCCACCTGTCCTCTGTCTAGCAGGGTTGAGGACTGTGCAAGTGTTGGGATAGGTTGGCTGACTCTAACAGATGAGAGTAGGCCTCGTTGTGAGCAGTCTGCATTGGTTGCTGAGGGATAAGTGATGTAATGATCCATGTATGACTGTTACAACTGGACAGATATCTGGTATCATCTGGATAAGATCATTAGGAGCACAAGCAATGATTATCTGGGCCTTCAGTCCTGTGAGAGATATAATGTGGCATGGATTTAATTCAGTAACGAGCTGATCAAAACCACTCAAGGTACTTCTTACAGGAAGTGTTAACATCTGAGCAGGCATCTTTCTCCCCAGTCAAGGCAAGTAAGTCAGAATAAGCAAACATGTCTTTAAATGATGCCTATTCTGAAGAAGAAATGAGGAAAAATATGAAAACATTTCACTTGCTTCAGGTTCAGTTTCCAGATCTCCCAGCAGCTCATGGAATCTGTGGCACAGGATCTGCCACATGCTTTTTCTCTTCTAGGGCTCCGTACCCCATCAGACTGCATCTTCCATAGCCTTATCGTTAGTCTAAGTTATCAGGGAGAACATTTATATTTCATCAAAACTACATTTTCCAAAGGAAAAATGTTTCGGTCAACCTTAGTGATGATTATGCAGTCAAGCACAAGGAGTATAAACAAAACAAAACATATTTTCACTGTGCATAGCTTTTCATTCTAGATTAAAGCAAACAACCAGAAAGACTATTGGTCTCCCATGAGAGAGCAATGTATTGTTGATTCTATAGTAAGAAAATGCAGAAACTCTGAGAATAAAATGGCCGTTGGGGAGAATTTTGGAAACAGATTTAAAGGAGAACTATGCAGAAAGCAAAGAAGTAAGAATTTCATGCTGCTTCCACCATAACAATAATACTTTGCCCGGTGCGTATGCTTTACTGCTCACTGCAGCCAAGAGCAAAATTCCCTGCCCGACAAAAAAAATCAGCAATAGGCAAGACTGGCTTTGCAGGCAGGAAAACTTCACGAGTGCATCCATCAAATCCTGCAATGGGACCAGTGAAGCACACAGGCTGCAAGGCATCAGTAATGAGAACGGGAGAATAAAAACCCTCAGCTGTACGGGCTCAATAATTAATCAAAGCTGAAAATCTTTCTAATGAAGGCAGCAGCCCCAGCAAAACAAGAAGAGAGCATTTAAGGAGTTGGGACTCTGAAAAAGAAAGGAGGAGTTCTCACAAAAGTTATCAGTCAGTGGTGAAAGAATGGCTGCAGCACTTACCTTCTTGAGGTTCTCAGGAATGCAGTGAAGCTGGTGTAGTGATAGATAGGAATCTCCCTATCTTATGTGATCTGATCCAGACCTGAACTAGCTTTACTGGTAGCTAGCTACTAGTGTAAAAAAAGGTCATTCTACAGCAGAAAAGTTCTGCTCTGGGATCCTGCATCCTGGAGATGTCTCTAGTTTTCAGGGTGACACCGTAAATGTGTTTTTCAAAGTCCCTATTCTAATGTATAAAGTTGTCTGGCAAAATTCCCAGATGAATCTCAAGGCTTATTTAATTATGAATCAAAGCCTTAATATGTACCTTGTGCTTCTGCCTCTTTCAAACTGAGGACCTCGGGTTACTTCTCACACCAAAGGGGAGAAGACTTTCATACAGAGTTGGTTGCAAGTGGCTGATGCACTGCAGCCACAGCAGATGTGAAATAGGAGCCTTGTGATCCTGACCCCCGTGCACACTGCGAGCCACAGGGTTTCCAAGGCTGTGGAAAAGCAAGCTGTTAGTCACAGCAGAGTTTTGACTAAGCACTTGAAATATTTCTGCCCTATGGCTTGATGGTTCTTTGAAGGTATAGACCAAGACAGTATAGAGATGTTTTCTGTGCAGAATCCAGGCAAGTGCAGTGTGTGTGTTAGCGAGAATGCTTTTCCTCTGATAGTAAGAAATATTTGTCCAACTGCCTGTGCTGTGATCTGGGTTTCTGTTATGCACATGCCAAGGGGACTGCAATTCCTCCTTCTGGTAATGAGCCCTTACAGCTGAAGAAGCGCCCGTTGGATGAGAACTTGGCAGCAAACCTGCTCAGTAAAACAGGTATCGAGGGACACATTACCGTTATCTACCACTCTCCTCTCCAGCTGTCTGTTGGACACGTGGCCCATTTCAAAGTCTTTGATCTGGTGCTCAAAATCCTGCGAGAACTACTCGTTTCTCTGGGAGGCTGTAGCCGCGTGACACAATTGATCAGGTAGAGTGATACAGGTGACCTAGCAGTCCCACTAACTGGAACTCTGTACTGGAGTTCTCTGGTGCATGAAGAAAAGGTTACGGAATCCTTGCCCTGCCAAAAGCAACTGTGGCACCTGTGTCTTTGTGTCACCTCTGCACAGTGAGACTTATGTGTATACTCTTACACCTCTGTCCTCAAAAGCATGATACTTTTTTTCCTCAATATAAGAAGAAAAGATCATTGTTGTTGTTTACACTAAGAGGAAGCAAGTAAATAAATGTGAGGATGGGGCCGAATTAGAACGGATAGATAAAATGGATTAGGCAGATAGATGGAAGCCAAATTAGCTGTGAAGCCAGTGTCAAATAGAATAGAAAATCATTTCCACCCAATAGCCAGCTGAAAGATTTAGCAAGACAAGAAGGAAATAATCAAGATTGCCTAATTGCCAAGTAACCTCTCAGTCTTCCTTTCACTCCCTTTCTTCCCTGATACAATCTGTCTCAGATTCCTTTATTAAAATGTAGGAAAATGTCTTTTGATGTGATCTGCAACGTGAACTGCTAGACAGGCTTAAAGGAACTCCTCCTGAAAGAAAGGTCCTTTCTGTAAAGCTATCTCTAATGTGCCATACAGCTGGCTCATAAGATTTTTGGCTAAAGGAAATAAACGACAACATGCCAGCAAATACTATATATGCTGTTCCCTTCTGGATTGGCTCTGTTATCTAGCATGTCACATACAAAGTTTGATAGGCAAACAGTTGGTGAAGAATTAAGTAAATAGCAGGGATATATGTGGTGCACTTTCTCTCCATGAATTGCTGATAATCCCTTTCTGGAGGTGGAACAGGAGAGCTTTGAGGAGCTGAAGAGCAGCTTTGTAATTAGTGAAAGCCCCTGGCCACATTGAGAAGAAGTGTTCAACAGCAGTGTTCGTGGAGAAAACAAAATTTATACAGGGATGCCGCGATGGATATCTGTTCCTACAAGCCTGGTAAAAAGGGGTCTATCTTGTGTTTCCATTTTTTTCTAAAGGACTTAAAGGTATGTAAAGGCTATAATTTATTCTGTTGGCAGCAGCAGTAGGTAAGAGCTGTGTGTGTCAGGAGATTGATAATAGCCTGCATGGATTTTCCTGCAGGTGACTTGTTCAAACCTTGAGTAGGAAAAATTGTATGAGGTGCCTCTCAGAAGTGAGCTTACTCTACATCACAGTGCGTATAGAACGTTAATGATAAAGCCCCTCAGAAGCAAGCTGTCCACATTCCTGCAACCTGTAAAGATACCAGATGATGGTAATGGCAGTCAGGCACCATGTAGGTGTTGGATGCCCATACATTTTCCATGATCTACGTACTTTTCTTCCTCCCATGTGAGGTGGGGGAAAGCTGCCTGGCTGGTGGTTACTGTGTGCCGGTTCAAGGCAGAAAACCAGGAAAAGCCAGTCCTGAAAAGCCAGACATGAATGCTGAGCGCTGAGGAGAGCTGCGCATATTGGGTTGCAGCTCCATCTGGGCAGGTTTTCCACATTTTCCAGCTCCGGTGGGGTGAAGGCTGTTTGCTCTGCACAGAGGAGCAGGCTTTGGCCACTGGCTTTCAAATGGAGGAGGAGCAAGTCTGCAGCTCTTGCTAGGTTTCTGCATAAACACCAAAGGTTGTTTCTCACTAACTGAGCCCTTCCTGTGAAGTAGGAAAGAGGGCAAAATGTTATTTTAGTCTACATGCTTCTGCTAGGCAGATATCTATGATATTTTAATTTATTCTTCTAAATTAGAAAGGATAGAAGGCTCCCTTGAGAACATCTTGGTTGTGTTCAGGGCTGAGATTAGTTTTTCTTTTTAAGTCTTTCTTCATTATTGAAAACCAAAGAATTTCCAAAGTTGACAAAAGGCATGGTATTATTAAATGAGGCAAATAGAAGGTTGAAACAGATCTCTGTGGTTGAGAGCTGATTGCTTCTGAAAGGCAAGGAGGCAAAGACAAAGTGCTTGGCTTTTTCAGCAAGGTTGGACAAGGATTCTGTTATAAGTGCTTTCCAGTCAGTACTGCTGTATATCCTGTTGGAGCTGAATCTTCAGGGTGGTTGTCTAAGCTGGTATTTTGCTGGGATGGTTGAGTTGACTGGGTCTTAGAGGCCTACACCACCTCAACACACCAGTTTGCAAAGCTGTGTGAGCATTCATCACTGCTGTGGAAGTCTATAAACGCATAAGTTCACTCTGGCCATTACATCAAACAAAACCAGATGACAACGTTTTCACTCTAGTTTTACTCAAGTTGATACCAAGGCAGTGCTGGTGGCCAAGGGGGTAATGGTGAGGCCTTGACTGGGCCTCCTTGAAATGCTTCCTCTCAGCCCTCCACAACAGGGCCAGACATAGAGAAGAGCTGCTGTGCACCAAGCAGCTGTGTTTCCCAAAACTGAAACAGGTGAGGGAGGCATCTGTGCTGGTAGTAAAGACAGTCCATGAACTAGCGCTGTGTTTCTGCCAGGAGCCAGAAAGGCCTATTCTTAAAATAAGTACCTGTTCTGAGAACCTGGTTTAATTTTTCCCCCTCAGGGAGGTTGCTCTGAAGAAGAGAAAAGTGCTTTTACAGCAGAGTTGCAAGCAAATCCTTTCCCTTCAGTGTCATTTCCTACTTGTTGAGAAAGGGAGAGCAGTTCTGGGGAAAGGAACATTGAAATCATCTTCTAAATCACTTTGGTTATGGATCTCTTCGGTATTGTGTGAAAACCTGGTGTAAATACACTATTAAGAAAAAGGCCTGGTTGCAAACAGGCCACACATAGCCAATGTATTCAGATCAAATGGGTATAGCAAAAGCTTTAAGTAAGTAGCAGATAAAGGGGGAAAATGCCTATTACATAAATAAGCGCACATACAGAGACACGTACAAAGCAAGCAAGAAAAAATCTCGTGCGACTCTCGTGGGAAATAATAGCATTACTGTAGGAGACTAGGCAAAGGAATGAGGCTAATAAATGAGAAATATCTAGTATATCAATTCTACACCTCAGCAGTGAATTGTGCTGTTTTATACAGCAGCTAAGGCCCTGGATTTTATTTATTTATTAACATAAAGAATCAAAATAAATACTGAAGATTCAGGGGGAAGGTGTGAGCTGAATCCATTGCTCCGAAGTTATACTAGCACAAATGCCTGGAGAAAGACAAGTGCTCGTGACTAAGTCTATCAGATCTGTAGAAGACCTTTCCACTTGAAGCCCTCTGCCACACAGCATGGCAGTAACATAAGAAAACCTGCCTCAGTTTTCCAAGAGCGGAATGCAGTAGAGATATAGCAGCGTCAAGGGCACCTTTGGCAGTCAGAATAACTAGTTTATATAAGGCTTTTTTGCTGAGGCCCCATTTACTGCCAATATGTTGTTTTAACCTGGTCAGGAAACAGTTTTAAGTGGCAATATAATGCAACTGATATCTGATAAGGACACAGAGTAAATGCAGTTTGCACAACGCACAGGCAAGTAAAGCAGCTAAAAACTATCAAGTGGGTGAAAAATATAGTAGGGGAATGGGAATGCTTTTTTTCTTCAACCTTATAGACATCTTAGGATTTGTCTAGTTCTTATTTTCCTGCTAGAGGGCTCATGTCACCTACCATTGTGCACATCAAGTATATAAATTACATCCACCTAAATGATTACTGAAGGAAATGGCAGCATTTGCCCATCCTTGATATTTTACAGCTTAGCTTAGATGAAATCCCCAAATGAAGAATGAATATTTAGTTTTTAACTCGCCTTTCTTGTAAACATGCATTATCATAAAACCCTTAAAGACAGTATAATAATGATTATCAATTCTCAAGTAACACCACGCAAGACATTCACTTTTTTCTGTGAGCTTTGACAAACATGTAGGATCTTGCAGCTGTTCAGTATTCTGGTTATTTCAGACAAACAGAGCTTAATGAAGGTTTCTTTGAGGAAAGTATCTGAACAATGCATCATAGATGAGGAGATATTATAATAGCCATTATAGTGAAAAGCCAGTATGTGCTAACGCATATGGAGCTCTGCAGATAAATTGCAAAATCAGCTCATGACAAACCCAGGTAAGTCTTCCTCTCATTGATGCCCATGTCAGTTTTGGCCCTTGATTTCAAAAAGCATGGCCCTATAACTTGATGTTTTTCTTCATATATGTTCCAGAGTGATTTTGCTACCAGCATTTAATACAATTAGAAGTGTTGGACTTTCCTGGTTTACCACAGCACTTAATGGAAAAAGACTGCTCTTCCATAGACACTTGCTGGAAAGCTGTCTGGGTATGACTGACCCTCGTCTAGGACTTAAAGCATTTCTGTTCTGCTTCTGATCTCTCTAGCACTTCTTCAGTCTCAGATTTCATGTATCAACCTCTTACTGCCAGAGCTGCTGATCTTACTGCTATGAAAACAGGTTTTGGTCTATGGCATCCTGTACCCAGGGAGTTTTAGGATTCCTTTCTATTCATAGTTATGTCCTAACCTCTTCAAGCAAAAATCTTGTGCATTTATACATGTGAACAAAATGCTTTGAGAAAAAAAAAAAAATATATAATTTATGAGCTTTTTATATGAATATGTGTCTAACCTGAAATCATGTGTCTTGTAAAGCAGACTTCAGAAAACCTATCTTATGACAGATTCTAGAGTCTGTTCCTTTTATCAAGACAATTGACTTCCTCCTTTTGGTGAACTGCATTTCACTTTTGCTGTGATGGATCTTTCTGTGCTGAAGATTTTATTATGCTTAAAGAAATTGAGTGGGACCAGCATGAGCTGGGGTCAGCCAGGACCAAGTATAACAGTCCTTGCATAATCCTTCTGTATTTGAGGTTAAGTCACCCCATCTACCGTTTTACCATTCCTTTCCTAGAAACAGCAGCCTTTGAGTTAAATCAACACATGCATTCGGAAAATGTCATAAAGATAATCAGTCTTTCATGCCGTGTGCACAAATTATTTCAGGTTACTTCAGATTTGTCATAGGCTTCTTGGTTGCAATACATTTAGAAAAGGACCACCTCTTTCTCCTTCTCCCCATCAGTGTTAAGAGGACTGGGGGCAGGGGACAGAAGCAAGGACACGTTTTGGATGAAATTTTGTTAACTGCTTGAACGTCACACTAAGAGAAAGTTGAAGGCTTTTGGAAACCTGTGAATGCAGATAACTTTGGCAATGTGTATTGAGCCATAGGGTTGAAATCTGTGATCCAAGGAATGCAAAGAAACAGAATATTACTAGCAATGTAAAAAATACTTGATGCTGTTTTGCTTTGGTTTGGATGTACCACATGCACAGAGAAAAGCTAGCTAGAGTTGCTTGATAGAGTTTGATAACAAATTGCATGTAAGACTCAAATCAGTTTATGCTTCTGCATGAAAAGGTTGGCAACATGTCACAAACCGAGCACACTTAATATAACTGTGTGCATCTGTTAATCTAGCAAGTAGCTTCTGAAATCGTACAGTAATAAATTACTATTGTAAAAATCTACAGTAATAAATTACTGTTCGGAAGTGTTTGTAATCTCAAGCGAAAAAAAAGAAAGCTAAATCTTTTGTTTGAAATACAGTGCACAGCGTAGGAAAAATTATTATAACACATACATTAAAGAGAAGGTAATTTACTGTTAAAATCTGTCAATTATTACAGGTAAGCCTAGAAGTGCAATAAAATAAACAAAACTGTCAAGCATTAAAAAAGAAAAGAAAAGAAACCCATGGTAGGGGCAGCTACACGTTTGAAGTTTTAGGGAAAAATGTCAGATAGATGTAAGAATTCATTCCTGCTGTTTGTTTAAGGCAGTGAT
>VXAV01009473.1:3946-21066 GCA_013399715.1 Alectura lathami | reverse complement strand
TTTTTGCTTCAGGAGTGTTACAGCTGAGTTAGTCCACAATATTCTTCCAATTTACTGCCTGGACGGCCACCTAAAAGAAAGTCTTTGCCTCCTCCTGGCAAAGGTTTCTTCACTCATTTTCCATGCTCAGTTTGTTGATATTTTGCAAACAAGATTGGTTGGCTCTAAGTGGTTGGAATTTTACTTATTTCTTTGATTTCTGTAACCTTCACAAGGTGAATGTACAGGCCTAGTCTGCCTCTCTTGCTAGATGCAAGAGAGGCAGGGTCTGGTGCTATGTTCTTCATATATCAGAATCTTTCCTAGAGTGAGCTGACCATTCTGAAACACCTCAAAGTCCTCTGTTGGGTTGAGAAATCCTTGTTAAATGCTATCTATCACTATCATTCAGCCTCTATCCTTTCAACTTTAGGGGGAAAAAACATCGATAAGCTGTGCCTGAAAAATTCCAGTTAGACTTGGATGTACTGAAATCATACTTTTATCCTTTTGGTTGCTTGAAGTATACTAGCCAAGCTCCAGAATGTCTGCTTTGTCATTTTTACTCCAAAACTGGCTGTTGATGTTGAGCATTTTTGTAACATAGTTATAAAAGAAATTTCACAAGAAATGTGGAAATTATTTCAGGATAGGTCTCTTCTGCTCTCAAGCCTTCTGTGATGCTGGACAGCATATTTCTTTTTTTTGGAGATGTTCTTAGTGATACTATAGTGGATCGTCCCCTTCAACATCTAATAATGCTGACGTCCTGATGCTAGGGTGATACCCCAAAATGTCTTGTTCTTTCAGACCCTCTCTTACCATGTGATCAGTTGTTCACGTTCCTTCCGTAAGATGGAAAGTAGCCTTCTTCCAAAAGCAGTGATAGGCCTACAAGTGGAAAAAGTGTAGAAGATGTGGGCAGGCAAGACATGGGCAGGGAAGGCATGCTTTGTGCATGACACCAAATAGCATCCTGCTGGGTAGGATGCAGAGCCTGCTACAACAGGCCCTGCTAAAGAGTCTGTCCCCTTCTTTCCTGTAGCCCCCCTTCAGGCACTGAAAGGCTGCTATCAGGTCTCCCGGAGCCTTCTCTTCTCCAGGCTGAACAGCCCCAACTCTCTCAGTCTGTCCTCATATGGGAGGTGTTCCACCCCTCAGATCGTTTCTGTGGTCCTCCTCTGGACATGCTCCAACAGGTCCATGTTTCAGAATGTCTGTGGAGTTTCATTGCTTATCTCCTCCTAGCTCCTTGCAGGAGATGGTAGCCCCAAGGAGCCACCACCGGCCCTGCTGCCTCTCCTGTTTGCTACCACGTGAAAATCCTTGCGTCAGCTCTGGCTTGCCTGTGGCATCTCAAACAAAACTCTTCATGAGAGGATCTTGTTAGCTCCAGTGATCTCTGCTCACTGCCAGTCACTGTTGACATTTTTATATTTTACTTTACCAAACAGAAAGGATTAATTAAAAAGAAACACTGAAGAAGCCTATAAAAACAGTAAGAACAATGACAAAGCAGAGCAGAAATCCCAGCCAAACACACCTTCCACTTAGTCAGAGAGAGAGGGGAAGCCTAAAGCTGCAGCAAAAATACTGATTATTCCTGTCAAGGTTTTCCTGCTGTTGCTATGTTACTGGCCTCTTTAGAAAAGCCTTGAAGTATCGGGTGCATTAGGAGCTCATTAGGGTCCCGGGGACTTGCACTAAATATACAATGTGTCTCCTTGCAAAACAAACTCCAGAAGTAACAACAGAATCTTCCTGCCCAGAGTTCGGATACTTTACCCATTGGGTTCGCGGCTCCCCCTCACTCCTGCGTCGCTCTGCTGGTTCCTTCCTGGCAGCTGCACAGTTTGACAGGACAGCACAGGTTACCTGGATAGATGGAGATGAGCTCCGCTTCACTTCGTGAAGTTTTCAGCTTTTCATGAAGGTTCCCCTGCGGGGGAACACGGAGAAGGAGGAAGCACGATTGGAGATGCATCTCAGATCTGTTTTTAGAGTGGAGGTTTAATGACACTCCAGGGATTTTGCGTCAAGTTTGCAGAATGAGGAAGCCTGAACCTTAGAAATTTGGGTGTGCAAGCTGCACGTCAGCTTGCTGAGGAGGCACGAAGGCCCATTGAACAGGGAGCAGAGAATGCAACTCAGGGCTGGCTGCCCAGGTGCGATGGAGGGAGCCCAGCATGCCGACAGCTGGTGGGAGGATGCTGGGCTCTCCTCAGGGGGATCTCGGCAGCGTGCCTGCATCCAGAGATAGCGCGCACAGGCTCTGCAGGGAGTTAGCACCGTGTCTGGGCTGAACGAAAATGTGTATCTCTGCTGTTTTACATAATATTTAATGAATGATATATTAGTGGCCCCAACAGGATTTTGGTTTTATTTAATGTAATTTATAAATTAAACAGTCCAGACTGGGCGGAGAAAATTAACCGGCATGCTTCCTAGGAACAAACTGCGGGTCTTAGGAACAGACAGCAGCTACATTACATGGATCATGTGCCATTTAGCTAACTAGGCATGAATTAAGCAGAGAAACACTCTTTCACATTGCAGAGTCATGAGTTTCTGTAACTCATCAACCTGGAAACCACATCTGAACTGGGAGCAAGACTCAGACTGTTGGTTTAGGGAGCATTCTGAAGGAAAAAAAAAAAAAAAAAAAAAAAAAAAAAAAAAAAAGTGAAAGAGCTTTCTCTGCCCAGACCAAAACAGATGCACAGGGGATCAGTCACCAGTTTTCCAGATTGACTCTTAGTATTCAGGCATAAGAGGAGTGCTCAAAGAGATGAGAGAGCCGCTGTGATCTTGGCTGCTTCAAATCTGGTGGCTGAGATGGTGAAAATATTTCTCTGTGAGAAGGCAGTAACCAGCCCGATCAGGAGAAGGAGACTAGGGCTGTGCTGTGTCTTACACATGCAGGGCTGTGGGCTGTTGCCAGCTTTGTGATTCCTGCCTGCAGAGGAGGAAGGCAGCTCAAGGTAGCGTGCTTGTGTGAACCCTGGATTGCTGCCCCTCACAGCTCGGCCATTTCAGAGGAGATCCAGGCAAGATATTTACAGCTGGATGGGAACCCCGTTCCTAGGTTGTGTTTAGTATCTCTTTTACTCATATTCTTTTATTTATTTATTTAATTTGTTTTGGTTCCAAACTGTAACTTAAAAGCCTGCCATTTTTAAGTGTTGCCAAGTAAACTTTTGCTTTGACCTAAATGTTAAGATTATCCTGTGCTGAAAGGATGGGAAAGCAACATGTGGGGTACAGAAGACAAACTGAAAGTGAGCAGTCTCCTTGGAGGCCCTGAGTCAGAGTAAACCAATTACGCGCAGGCAGTCCTCAAGGAATTGCACCTCACGGTATCTGTAATGAGCATGGGGACAGGGACGGTTTCCATCATGCTGCAAAGGAGCAGACTGATGGCTTTTTGCAAGGGAATTCCCTCTGGCAAGCAGGAACTTGTGTCCCTCAGCAAAAGTCAAACAGCTGAGAATAAGTATCCCCCCTGCATACACCTGAAAGCCCATGCAAGTTTTCCCATATATTGCGTGGAGGAAGTTACGGCCCTCGGAATGGCATTCACCCAAATGAGTGCCTGGGCAGCCTTGCTCAAGTGAACCTCTCCTGCATCTAGGCCAGGGAGGAAGGGCAGCACCTGACCTTCCTGTTTTCACTTTGTATGTTTCTTTGAAAATTTAGAAGCTCGCAACTATTTTTGTCTAAGAGAGCAGACAAAACCAGTACTTTAGGCCACGTTCATACTGAGCTTGTAAATTGCCTGCAGAGGCCAAAAGCACTTCCTCCCCATCTGCAGAAAAAGAAAAGTGGTATTTTTTTCCTGAAAAAAACATAGATTTTTTTTCTCTTTTCATTTGATGTATTTTCAAAGAAAACTTTCAAGCATGAAGTGAGCCCAATTAACATAATATCTGCCTGAAGCTGTTCCACTGAGGTAGATTTGATCTACCTCCAGTCATTTGTATTTGATGTTAACCCTGAAGCCTAATGACTTGATTTTAATTTCAATGGTCTTTACTGTTTTCCTGCTCCTCATGCTAGCAAAATCTATGCATAGACAGGGCTCAGCCATAACTACCATGATGGCTGGCATCAAACAAGTGGACATTGTGGAGGCTTTCTTATGTGAAGGAGTTCAAATCTCTGTCCTTCTGTTTTTAATCTATGTTCATCAGCACCCCGTTGCTAAATAGGATCCTGAGACCAAAGTATTAAACTGGGTTTTGCTGAAAATCTGTCATCCCTATAGGTCCTCAGTAATGCAGGCCCACAGTCTCTGCAAGGAAATCTATTGCATGCTGAAAAGACAAGAACTATAGAAAATAACTGGAATATGATGTTGAAATAAATAGCAGAAATTCAGTACTAGTTGCATTATTAATTATGCAAATAATAAGTACATAATATTCAGCTGGCATCCTTAGAAGTGCCCCTAAATCTACTGCAACGGTTGCCACATGCTGCTTTGGAGGTTGCTTTACCTAGGACCCTTTCCTGAGAGTCAGTCTTGTTTGCTCTGTAGAACACAAGGCTCTGGCTCCCTGGCTTTGCTCATAGGTTTTGGGGGGACTCATGAACTGGTGTTTGAAAAGCCCTCAGAAGATAGGCATTTGCCTTTATAAGCGATAAAGGCCCCTGAAACAGCTGTGGAGGAGTACATGGCCTTTTAGCCTACAGATGAGGCATGATTACATCAGCATCACCTCAAGGTGTCTGTCCAGTTACCTCCCCTTAAAAAGCTGCAGCCTCAATTGTGGTATCTCTTAAAATCCAGAATTACTTCCATTTCTTGTGTATGTATGCTCCCGTCATGGGCAGTGACAGCAACAGCCTTGAGCGTTTTGGCTGCAGCGGGGGCTATAACAGTCGTTCACTTTGATGAGCATCAAATTCTCACAGAATTAAAACCAGCAGACACCTTGAGAGCCCCAGCGCTGCGATCAGAGCGTGTAAGTGAATGGATGCTGCCACCTAGCAACTGAGCTGGGCTCCTGCCGGCTGTCCTTGCCTTCTGTGCCAGGTCTCCTACCTTGAAGGAAGTTTGTTGACTATTAATTAGTTTCACAGGTGAAGGGCTTTTCTTTTTCCGTTTACATCATCTTCACAGCATGTCGGGCTAAACACGTTGAGTGGTCCTTGCTGAAAGCAGCAGTGCGGAGCGAGGAAGCTGTGTGTGCATCTGTGAATCCTGGCATCTGCGTGTGTTTGTGTGAAAGTGTGCCTGTATGTGCTCTCGTGTAAATTTGTGTGCACTCGACCTTTCTAGGAAGGAGAGAAGCCTTTCAGGGGATGGTCAACGGAAGGCAAGAGACAGCTGTGATGTCCAGTAGGTCTGAGGTAAAAAAAAAAAAAAAAAAAAAAAAAAAAAAGAAAAAAAAAATAGAGAGAGAGAGTTGACTTGACTTCTGCTAGTTTGACCTCTATAGAAGTAAATGTAGTATCTGAAGATCAGGCTGTCTGCTGCAGAGTGGACACTTAGAGCTGAGGAGTGAGAGATGCTGGTGGTGGAGGTGGAACACATTTTATTCTTTTTTAGAAAGCTGAATGATCTTGGCGAGGGTCTGGTTCTTGTTGTACTAGATGTTGCCCAAAGTTGTGGTCGCTGCTGTAAAAGGCTATGGCCAAATTTCAAAGGGATAAGAGGTGAAGGGTTTGTTGAACTCTTCAAAGAAGCAGCTGGAGTCATCAGAATGTGAAATTTAGGAGTTAACAATTCTTGTGAAAAATCTATCCTGTTTAGACTTGGGTGTAGTCATATGTCAGGGATGGCACGAGCAGTGCACTGCCCAAAGTTGTGTATACCATTTTAATGCTGGAATGGTTTATTCTGGGGAGGGGGATGGAACAAGGAGATTGATGTCCAGTCTGCCCTTGGCAGTCCTGCTGGAGGTATCAGGTAAAGCACTTACCCAAGGCCTAGTGGTATAACTGCCCACTTTAAAGCAACATACTTTCTCAGCATAACTGCTTGCCATCCCCACCTATGTACCATTCACTTTCACCTCTGACATCACTGCTATTTTGCTTTGCTTTACTTTTGCCTGTGGCTTTGTGTAGGTGATGGAGTTAATAAGCAGTTTTCTGTCCTAAATACTGGAGCTTCCCCTTCTGTTGTGTTTGTCTGCCTGTCCATCTGCACCCCATGGATGCCAGCCTCTGCTGCTGTGCTGTGAGACCTCGTGGGCAATCATGCAGCCATCCACCTGTTCTCTCTGTCTCTTTAGCAAGTCCTTCTGCTTCCTTCAGTGCATGTCCCAACACTCAGCAGCCTCCCCCTCTGCTTCTCACTCTAGTGCCACATGTTCATAGTTCCGCTCTTTGCCTTACCTCCTCACACCTACCTTACTGCCCTTCTCAGTACCTTCTGCTTTTGCCTCACCACACCTCTCACCCTTTCCCCTCCAAATTTAGCTCCTGTCTGATGCAATGGGGCAGAGAGAATCTGCGTGCCCACCTGCCATGCAGCAGGGAGCCAGGGGAAGCACTGTGTCTACTGCCCCCAGTAAGATGTGGAAAGGAAAAACCTCTGCTACATGAGAGGAAAGGATGTACTGGTCTGTCCTTCAGCTGCTTTTGCTGCAGCCTTGTTCTTCCTTTTGCTGGATGCGTGGGTGAACGGTACACCTGCGAGTTGTACAGGGTCCATCCTACTTGCAGGAGATTTGTGTACTGCATCTACACTGTGCAGGAGGGATTTTGGTCACGTTTCCACTGATGCTGACCACCTGAGTGACAACCATGAAGTTTGTAGGTGGTGATCACAAAGCTATAATAGAAAAATTTCTTACTCCACAAGATGCCTCTATTTGGGGTCTAACTGCTATTCTGTACCTCTGTATGTCCACAAATTGCTCAAGCAATAACATGTTTACACTTGAATTTCAATTGCTCCGAGTGCATATCTGTTTGGAGAGCAGAATTCTCCCAGGAAATGAGGGCAGAATGGTATAGGAAATTGCTCGTCTGTATCAAGCTAATGGCCCATCCAGTCCAGTATTCTGTCCTAACCATTGCCAGTGCTGGATGCTTTAGAGAGAGAGACTTGTAACAGCCCCCTGGTGTGCCCAGTTTTACAATGTGACATAATAGGGAGACATTGCTTTCTGACCCCTACTTGCGATCATTTTATACCCTGAAGTGGGAAGACTAATAATCCATATGGTTTTTATTCTAGCAAGCCTAGCTGCAGATGCTATTCTTGTAAGGTCTAATCCTTTTCTGAATCTTGCTAATCTGTTTTCCTCTATAATATCCTCTGGCAACAAGTTTCACAGGTTAATTATACGCTGATTGCAGAGACTTTCCAATCATAGGCACAGTTCTGTTGTACCTCATCCGTGTATTTTTAAGTCTCTTTCAGCAACCAGAAGTGCCTGCAAATTTCTTTCTGCAGAAAAATAATGAAAGAAACTCACTTTGTACTGAATTCTGCATGCATAGGCCTCGAGTTACTGATATTATCTCAGTTTCCTTTGAATTCAGAGCATGCTTCTTTCCAAGTAATCTATCTGGTATAGCAATAAAGAACTTCTCCCTGGGGTTCTGCCCTACAGCTCATGCCTCTAAAATTCACTCTCTCAAGTTGTCTATAACATAACCCACTCCTAAGTCAGAGGTAAGTCATCTAGCCAAACCACAGCCAAACCAAAACCTGCATCACGTTCTTATATTTCGCATCTGCTGCTTCCTGATCTTCACAACTCACCTAGATGCCGCATACTAGGACCTTCTGCATCCCTGCAAGACAAACTGCCACTGCCAACCAGCCTGCATTCCCCTGTGGTCCCACTGGCTTTTAAAGGACAGCTGGTGATTACTCCAAAGATCCTAAGTAATGCTGGTAGTGCATTTCCCTGTGGGAACAGAAAGTATTCCCTGAGTCAGGCATATCTGCTCTGTGCCCAGATGCAACTCTTCTTCTAGAAGCTGCTGACTGCACTCTGCGCCCAGAACTACTTGTCTCCCAGACCGAAGCTGTATTTGCTGTATGTATCACAGATTTGTGTATGTGCAGGAGCGATCCACTTTTAGCACCCGTAATCTTTCCCTGTTTTTATTGCCCAGGTGACTACATTACAGGAACTGAAGGGTTTTTCAGTCTCCTCTATTAATATTGACCAGTGTGGCATGGTTGCCCAATATGGTGTGGCCAACTGTCCAACCCATTCAGAACTGTTGCTAGATTTCTCTACTGTGTTTTCCAGGCTGTATGCTTCTGGACTACTTTTTTTTTTTTTTTTTAATTGAAATGATGATTCCTGTGATTCTGTGGTTCTGATGTCCTGATATCAGCCTTGTGATCTTTCTGACTCCTACTCCTGTACCTAGGTGCATAGCTTTTTAGGATTCCCAAGTATATCCAGTGCTGGTGGTAAGAGAGAGGCTGCAGCTTGGACCTTGCTGCCTCCCTCTTCCATTTCCTAACTGTACTCACTGTTGTGTAAGGATCTGCTGAGGTGTGTCCCATTCAGATCCCTTTACATACTGATTACACCTGTCAGGCTGGGTAAGAATCATTAAGAATCTCAGCTTAACAGAATAGGAAAGTGAGGCAGAGAGAGGTTTAATTACTTGCCCGAGGTCATCATGTTTCTCACCTTAACATCCAGCTCTTCTCTTCTTGTCACATCAACTACTGGGCCAGTTTTCCTCCTGACATGCAATTGAAATGCTGCTGTGACTCCCATGCTTCTCTGTTAAATGGCTGCTCTATAAATACAGTTTCCATTGAAAACGGCACATTAGAAAAATTCTACTGGATAATTATTATTTTCTGTTGCGAGGGTTTTAGTCATCACATAGAGAACTCTCCACCTTAAAAGTCAGCTGCCATATCCATTCCTGTTCACTCTTCATACCATAGAAAGGAAGAGCATTTACATCTAATGGGAGGCAGATTAAACATACTGGTGCAAACAAGAAGGTGCAGAGGGCAATAACCAAGTCAATTCTCTTGGATCTTCCCTCAATACAGGCTAGAAATGTATTTTTTCCTTACATGGGGAACCCTGGTAAGCTTACCATCTCCCCTGTAACACATGGAAATGGACACAGGAGGAAGTGGCTCTAACACAAGTGAACTGGAGAAAGCAGCCTAGCATCTGTGTGTAAGTGGAAAAACATAGGGCTGGTAGAAGGCAGGCTCACCATTTAGTGTTTCAGGTTGTCTGCTGAAGTATCTGTCAAAGTCTTTCTATTCAGATTTTTTCCACTACCTCCTTAAATAGTGATACCTTCTCTGCTGGAAATCTTCCTTCCTTTCTATACTGTGTCCAAAAATCCATGTAGCTCATAAAGAAAAGTCTAACTATGGTTATAAAAGAGATGTGGAGTTTGAAGAAAGAAGCAAGAAGCCATTGCATTGGGAGTTAGAGGCTGGGTTGGAAGAGGGTGTGTAGCATAGTGGATGTTGGAGCTGGTCTGTCCTGCTTCCATATTCACAGTGCCTCTGACAGGGTGAATGGACACCAGCCCTATTTCCCTGTCTGCAGCACAATCCTACAGCTGCAAAGTGTGCTGGAGGGATGCATGTGACATGCTGTGTGCTCCTGGGGCAGGAGAGGCTTGGCAAGCATGAACTGCTTCTAGAGGCTGTTGGCAGGCACAAGGGATTTGCGCTTCTCTTCTCCCACTGGTAATGAACTCCTGTAGAGAATGTACCAAGCATGCTGTCTTCTTTCAATCCATCTGTGTGGGGAGCCTTTTATGTCCCCTTCCCACTGCTTGGGAAACAGGGAATTTAAAAGCTTCTTCCCAGCAAGTCTCACCCCTCCAAAATAACACTGGCACCACAAAAGGAGGTGGCCACCTGGTTCTGTGGCTGCCTGCTGTCAGGCAGCGAGGCCTAATGAACCTCTCAGGGGGAGCATCCGCAGAGGGAGGCTGATGAGCCTGATGGGCGCTTTGGTCCCTGGGGCTGGGAGGCATCGACACAGCAAGGGGTGGTTCTTGGGAGGGAGGAGATGAAGGGCTGACGTCTTGCCTCTCAACCTTATCACCACCTTGCCTCTCAGCATTCAGCTTCCCGCACATGGTGGCTGGTGGCGTGTGAAAGCGGGGGCACAGAGCTGGCACAGTGGGGCTCATTGCTGCATCACAGAGCTGCTTTTCCTTCCTGCCTGCCCTTCCCTCCACACCTAAGTGCTGCCGTGTTGATGGCTCTGGTCAGCTGCTCCATAGTTATTTCATTAGCCTAAAAGACACCTGGAGAAGTTGTGGTGGCTCTGTGGGTGACCACCTTATAAGTCAGCAAAAGGGGAAAGGTGCCTGGTTTAGGAGCTTCTGCCCTTGTCACATCTCTGGCCATATGTAAGACTTTCTTTTTTAAGTCATATACAGGTTGTTGGCCTAGCTATGTGTGGAGCTCCATCAGCCAGCTAACCCATTTCAGGGGGAGACCAAGGGCTGTGGATTGTGTCAGAAATAAATGATGCTTTCCCCCTCTGTCAGTATCTGTAGAAGATCTTCGGAAGAGCCGTACTTAATGGAAATACCTCTCTCCACATTTATTAAGGGTCTGCCATTTTCCAATAAGATTATTTACTATGTTCTAACCTGATACTGCAGAGTGCCTGAATTTTGAGAGTTAGAGAAGGGACTATTGCTTTTCGTTTGTATTTTTTTACATTCTGCACAAAGATGTGATGGTGGTTTACAATCTGTAATGAGTGTGATCAGTCCTGTTTGTACCAGTACAGTGATACCAAGAGCACTTGAATAACATGATGATGGATATTGCACAGGAAACTAGAGAACGGGGTAAATACTATGATCCAGGTAAACATCCTGGCTTTAAAACATACTCATCTAATGTGCAACATCTGCCACTATCAGGCTGAAAATTGCCTCAAGGATTTTGGAAATTAGGTCATAACAGCGAATAAATTTCCATTCCTTGGTAGCATTTTATTGCCACATGGAATTCATGAGACACATTGCTTTTTGCTTGTGGGAAGGATTGGTGGACAAGGTTTGCAATAGAGTTTCAGCCCCAAAAGCAACTAAAATGCTAGGAAAGCTAAACCTTAACAGAAAGCCTTCAAGGATCTTTTGAGCAGTCTTCCTATGTCAAATATATGTTTAGGATTCTGCACAGTTTCCTGTGTAAGAGGGGAAGGGGGAGTGCTAAATATGTCTTTGAACAGCCATTCCCTCTCCCACTTGCCTTACAACTGCTTGTAGAAAAGTGGCCCTAAGGAGTGGGTGAATGAGAAATGCTGCTTTGTCGCTGAATTTCTGTGACCTTGTCAAATCTCTTTGCCCCTCCTTGTCCTGCTTCCCCCTCTGTGATGGGACTCTTATACTGGGGAGTTTTGTGGGTTTGTTGTTAGTAGTGTTTTTTGGACATACTGCGTAATACAAAGTGCAAAACAATAGTACTTTTTTGTTTAATATTTTAGTGTTCTTGCTGTACACGTCTGCCACACTTGTATAAGATGAAAGATAACCAACTCAGTGTAAACTCTGCTTTGTGGGCAGAATTTCTCCGTTTACGAGGTTCCTAGGTCTCTTGTTTTTTTAACAAGACTCCTTCATGCCTCCCATTAGTCCCAAGGTTGAACTGCAAATGGCTTTGTTCCCCCAGAGCAATTAGAAAAGCAATATAAAACACCTGTTGATTTTAAGGAGCCAGATCTTCCACAACCCATCCCCGAGCTAAGGCTTTTTGAGCATTTCAGCCACACTTGAATTTGCTGCAGTGTAAGACATCCTCCTGAGAGTGTCACAACCCTTCAGGTTTGGTATGCTTGGGGTGAAGACGCTATCAGTCCTATAAACAGCTGATCCCTCCTCTTTTCCCTAACTCATTTTGTTTGGAAAGTGAACTGTCTGCTCATCAGGGAGATCATTGCAATGTTGCTTTCCAGGCATTTGTCTCCAGTGTTATAAATGGTATTACAATTACCAAGGGCAAAAAGGAAATTGAAGTCCTGGCTGTGCATACATAAGGCTTCCTGCACTGGAGTACAACATTTCCATCCAGCGGTCAGTGAATGCAGAACTCAGTTGTTGTATCCAATCCTCCATGAGCTCCAAATATTTTCTAACAGTCCTACATAGAGACAATTTGTTAACTGTTAGAGGCTGTCAGATATCCTGGATCATTCAAAGTGGACTTAAGCATATTCACCCGATTGATTAAAACTGAGGATGTGGGCTCAGACATGTTGTAGTTGTGTTGCAGAGGGAAGATGTATCAGAGTAGGACTCTAACCATCTGCTGTAGCAAAGGAGAGCCTGGATGACAAGGCAGAGTTGAACAAAATGAGTATCCAGTGAGACCAAATAAAAATATTTGATCAGATTCTTAGAGTTCAAGAGAACTCTGGGATTTAGAATTCAAGGCCTTACCTGGTATAAAAGCTGACTGAGAGGCAGGAACCACCTTTAAAAGATTGAGTGGCCCAAACTGTCCTTGCCTCGCAGTAGTAATCATCCTCTGTTCATGTTTATAGCCCTGCAGTGGAGGGAACTGAGGAGGGCTAATGGCTGATTGGTTTTCTGCACTGTCTTTCTCCAGGCAACAGAGGGTAGGGTATCCTGCTCTTAGTCATTTTAGGTCTTTATTTTATTGAATTCATGTGGCTTCACATCTCTGGATGCACGTGCAATCATGTGCTAGTGAAGAAGTCTGTGTGATAGATTTCCGTATTGGCCTTATGAGAGTCAGATGGCTGGAGTCTCTGTTGTGAGTGTAGGACCTGACACCTGCAGTTAAGGAACTGGTAAGAGCTTGAGTCAGTGGCTTGGGCTCAGGATGTGCAGTTTGAGTTTAGAGGAATTGACCATGCTTTTAGTAATGAGGAAGCATGTGATGAAGAAACGTGAAATGTGTATAAATTGTGAAGGCTAAGTGTATCTTACAGAATGCTTTATAGATTTTCACACCTTTTGGAATCTGTGGACTGAGAAGTTTGTTACTAAGCAAGGTTTGGGAGCAGAGACCCATTCACACGCAAGACAACGAGTATCTGGACAAATAACCCATTTATCTATCCTCCTCACTTCATCGCCGTGCAGTTAGAGAAGGATGTGTTGAAAAATAGGGTGCTGAAAAGGGAGATGTGGTGTAATGTTTACAAACCAAATCATGACTCAGGCAACATGGACTATACTCATAGTTCTGCCATGGACTTTTTAGGTGACCTCCAGCAAGCATCTAAAGTTAGGTCTGTTCTAATAAATGTACCTTGCAGCATTTCCTGGCAATAAAGTCAACTGGCATGGAGTGGCCCAGATCTGAGGTAATAAACCACTGGAATACCCCAAAGAGTGCAGCTGTGTGCAGATCTGCCTGCTTACAGGTGTTCCCTGGGTCAGTCATTTCTGGGAATCATTTAGGGTAGATGCATATTTTAATGGGACAAATCTATGCCAGCAAACCTGCTTGCTGTTTATTAACTTACTGTTAATTAACATTGTGGTGTCCAGGATCATTCCTGAGCACATTTGAATTTTCTAGTAAAGCACAGCCTTAGTTGCTGTCATCAGGTGATGGTCTGGGTGAGCATTTGAGCTGCTGCTGGGGCAAGAAGAAGGATCCACCACATCCTCTCCTCCTCTCACGGTCATTTGTTTTGGTGGCAAGGAGCCTTAGTTCTATGGGCTATAGGAACTCCCACCAGGTCCCTCACTTAGACCAGGACAATCAAGGGACCAGGACAACTGGGTGATCCACTGTGCACCACTCAGTCCTGTGTCTGTAAAATGAGGATAATACGATTTCCTGATTTAGAAAATATTATTAAAGGCAGCACTAATAGTTGAGGTTAAAAAATGCTGCTGAATAACTTTAGTCAGGCATTCTTTTTGCCTTAAATTTCCACAGGGTTTGTGGAGTGATCCGTTATGGGGAGGTTTTTCTAAAACTGCCTGTGGCATGTTTCTCTTACAGTCAGATCTCAATTACAAAAAGTAATAGGAGGCAGTATGTCTGTGTCTTTTGCTTCATCCAAGCTAATACAAGTTTGGATGGTGGCCAGATGAACCATTCACTCATCCCCTATGACAATTTCTATATCGTTGGTAAGGATGGTATGGTATTTCTGACAGCTGCAGAAAACCAAGAAGTAGGTGTCATCCAAATATCCAGGAGATTTTAGAGACCCAATTGGCCTTATACTGTTTGGATTCTACCTTACTACTTACTAGGAAAAAAAAAAAAATTTAAATTCTTTTTCCAGCAGTGGCTAACGTATTCTTGGAGATCTCCAAAAGCCACCTGAACATGGGCCTGGGCACCCTGCTCTGCCTGTCCCTACTGGAGCAGGGGTTGGAGCAGATGGACCCAGAGGTCCCTGCCAACCTCAACCATGCTGTGATTCACTGTGGGGCAAAATAAACCCCGACATGCCAGTCACTCTTGCCTCTTACGCATTCCCTGTGGGAGCACAGTGTTCAGGGTTTTCAGCAATTACCTGGTGATGTTTACATTGAAATAGATAAACAAAACCTCCATTGTTCCAAGTGAAAAGGGAGCAGTCTAACATGTCCACAGCTGATTTTACACCCACCAACCATGCCTGTTTTTTGTTTTATTTTTATCTTATCAGCAGGTGGGTGGCTTTTTTCCTTTTTTTTTTTTTTTTTTTCTCTTTTCATTATTTTTCATTTCAGTGATGTTCTTTGCCTTAGCAATTTTTGAGAGACACCCTTTGCAGAGCTGAAAAAATCTTAATGTGCAATTTGTAATATGGGATTATAACTTTACATTTGCAAAATCAGCTTCTCCTTTTAAGATTCCCTTCTTTTGGATTACTCAAGACTGTGAGATAAGTGCAGCCTGCTAAATAAGAAATTGTTGCAGACCTTCCCTAGCTCTTGCAGTTTCTGGCTGTCACCTTCACCCCATTTCTACCACGTAGTTCAAGGCTCTACATTGCAGTATCTCTTAAAAGTTCTTTGGTATGGCCATACAAAGTAATTTTTTAATCCAGTGCTGCTACCTGAGTCACCAAAATTACTTCCAGGACCTTTGGTAATTCTGCCCACTAGACTCCTAGAAAATGGCCAACTTCCCCAATGCGTGAGATCTTAAAGACCTGAAATGCTATGAAAGGCAGCTGCAGTGAAATTCAACTGTAACTAACCTTTGTTTCTGAAGGACAGAGCCATAATATGCAGAAGAGTATTTTGCTATATCTTATTTAGAGGTAATTTTTTTTCCACAGTAATGTCATGCTCTCTCTCTTCTCCTCATGAGTAGCTGCTGTACTTGTTTTCTCTGTTTCTCTACAAACCTTTGCCAAGGTTCTGACGACAGTGTCAAAACAGTCTTGTGTACCCTGCCATTCTTTGAGTACCCTGAATGAGCTCTTTTCTCACTTTTGCCTCCCACCAGAGCTCAGTGTTCCTTTTTCCCTGTCTGTAAGAATGGACGAATGAAAATAAGTTGTCAAGACATGTACAGTGTGAAGGAACCAAAGTTCCATTGAAATGAGGGTGGTAATCATACCCTACGTTGATAGCAGAGGAAGTCTTTAGTGTAAAAATGTTCCTACCTCTTCCTTTTTTCCAACGTTCAAGTCGGCAGCTTCCTCTTTCCTCCCTCTAAATTGTTAAATAAAGGTTTACATTTCTTACATTAACATTCTGGCCCTGAAGCTTGCTCTTCTTTGTAATCATGTTGTCAGGGAGGTTTGCTGGAATCCTGCTCCATGTCTGTTCCAGTCCCAGCTCAATAATTGTGTTTCTTGGTTTTCTTCTGTGTCAAACAGAACAGTTTCCTTAGTAAACAGACAGTATTCCCACTCCCATCTCTTTATCCTTGTATACCTTGTTTCAAAAAACTTCTTTGAAATCTGCATAAACGCCATGTTTTCTGTAAAAAAAAACACATTGGCCAGAATAATGATCATTTGCATGTTAATAGCTCTGTCTCGGCAGGAGGTTGTTAGTTATTGCCGGTCTTGCTTGTTACCAAGAATGCAAATCCTTTTTCAGTCCTAATCTTAATTGCAAAATTATTATATTTTTCCATAATTCCCTATATTTCGGTAATTTTAATCTGTATCAAATCTGATTTCTTGACATGCTATCATCTGCTTTGTGTGTTATGCCTGGGCTCTGCACATCTTCCAGTAGATGTGCTAATTGTCAAAGCTGTTTGGGGTTTGAACTGCAAATAGGCTGTTAGCCAACCCTTTCCCACTCAACTTCCGTAAAGGATGGACTGAGGCTTGAACTTGTGCTTTGTGTCCTGACTCCATTTCATTCTCTTCGCTCTTCATCCTTTTTGGCTGTGTCAGACAGGGAAGTGACTGACCCAGCAACGTGCTGCTGGCAGAACTTCCCCCAGGGGAGTGGGGTTACTGGGGTGGAGGATTCCCTGTCATGCCTACCTGTGTCATGGGAAATCTTACCTCCAGATGTCTTGCATCTGGAGATACCACACATCTATTTAGGTGCCCATGTGCTTGTCCTGCAGTGTATAGGAAAAGTGAATTGCACAGAAGTGTTACTTCAAAGTAACACTTGCAGAGGGGAAAGCCACCTGAAGCAGTTGCTAAGAATACTAAGCAAGGGAGTGTGGCTTTTACCCTCGGTCTCTTAGGGACTTAGCTATTCCTGCTCAGAATTCCTGGTTTTGAACTTGAACATACACAGAACCATGGAAATGCTGTTTGGAGGGAAGCTGTGGAGATTTCTCGCTCAGCACTCTGCTTTGTTGTTCCTTTTTGCTTTTGGGAATACGTGAGAGTGCAAAGTATTAGCACGTGGGGTGGTCTTTGAACTGGTCCATATTATTTCCTAAGAACTGCCAACACTGTAGCAGTCTTTTAGATTTGCCATGACTGACTTTATACCAGATCTAGGCAGACTTTTTATGTTTCCCTAGCAATTTCAAGTTGATTCTCCTCAGCCTTAATGGGGAGAATTGCCCTTTACTATCTACTCTGTGTATCTGTAGAACAAAATGACTGCCACACGAGCACACTGCAGGTCAGGGGCCTGCTGTGACAGGCTTTGTGCACGCTGTCATGGGACTTGCTTGAGAAAGCTTTATGAAAACAGGCAAAAAGGTGCTGGTGTGATCTTAGCCAAGCCTTGTAAGTCTGTAGTACACTCATTTCACGCTGCAGAGAATCCTAGACAACATATTCATCCTCACACAGAAATGCCAAATT
>VXAV01009472.1:33802-48113 GCA_013399715.1 Alectura lathami | reverse complement strand
CGGGTCCAAGCGGTGCCGCTGTGCACGGCTTCCTGCACCCGCGGCCCGGTCCCAGGCCTGGCCGCTGGTGGCTTTGCACCGCCGCCCGCTCGAGGCAGGAAGCGGGGGCCGCGAGCCACAAGCTGCTCCAGCCCCAGCACACGCGGCCCTCGCCCTATGGGCCGGTGCTTCTGTGCTGCAAGGGATGCTTCTGGAGGGCTCCCTGGCCGCACACCTGCTGTACATCAGTTGTCCTCATGCCCAGCGCGGGCGCTCCCATACCATCTGCCCGCTCACCGCAGCCCCGGGACCTGTTCCTCCCGGCACAGCTCAGCCAGGCAGCTCCAGCAGCCCGCAGATACCTCCGCATGGCAGAGCACCGTGAAAGGAGCAATACCTTGATGAAGTTGGCATTGATGTAATGAGAATCTGCATCCGACGTGATCAGGGACAGCTCCACTCTGCTGTGGTCATCTGCAGGCACAAGAACAGGAGAAGCAGCAGCGACAGTTACGGTCTGTCTTGCACGGCTGCAGCTGGAGGTGCCTGGGAGGGACGCGCTCACCAGAGAGCTCTTCCCCAGAGCGCTCCCCAGCGCGCGCAGCCAACGCCTCCTCCTGCACCTGCCGATGGCCCTGCGCAGCTCCGCCAGTCCCTGCACGGCAGCAGCCCCGCGAGCTCCCCTCCGGGTGCAGCAGGAGCTGCGCCACTGCCTCAGCCTCGGGGCAGGACTGGGCTCCTCCTCTGCCGAGCAGGGAGCCCAGCCTAGAGCTGCCCCGCAGCCGGCCTTACGGAGGTCTCTGGGCAGGGATGAAAGGGGCGATCTGCTCTGTCCCCAGGACGGAATTTCCTTTGGGACTCCTGCACCAAGCCAGGACAAGCCATGGCAGTTTTTGCCTGCGGCCTGCTTTGTACGTCATGGAGATATCCTTGTCCAAAGCCATTCTGCACAAAGCCTTGGCTGCAATGCTAACCAGAAAGCTTGCAAGGATAATCAACAGACAATGTGTTTCCTACTGAACAGAAGCTCTTCTTTCCCTACAGAACATGTGCCAAAGTCTTCCAGAGCATGCACTGAAACGATCAGAGACAGCCTCAGATCTGAGCAGCAGAATTCAAGGCCAGCTGACAGCCGGCAACGTGCTCACGTGCAAGCAATTGTGCGGGCAGGCGCTGGAGGAAGAGAGCAAAGCTAGGCTAGCATGGAAAGAAAGGCTGAACAGCAACATTCGCCATTGCCAACCTACAGGGTAAGATGTCTTTGTATCTGTTCCTCTTGAGGTTCTCTGGGTGCTCAGATGCTGCTGTAGGGTAGATTTTATCCGATCTGTATTTTGTTGACTGCCTTTTCAGCTTCTGTGATAAAAGAATGGAACAGGTCACAGCAGATGTGGTACACACAGCACACTACTAGAGACGTGCAGTGAAGGTCTCCAGGGGTGAGGCTCACCGCCCACAAAGCAAGAGTCACACCATTAATTCTTTCCTGGAGGCTTTTCTCAAAGCCTTCAGAGCAAGAATAGAGGCAGAAACCACCAAAGAGCCCCAGAATGGGAAACGTGTGCCGAGGCAGTGCCACAGGAGGCTGGGGCACGGAGGTTCTGAAGTGAGACAACGCATTGACACAGCACACAGAGCATCGCCCGCACAGGTAGGTGAGACGCAGGGAATCGCTCTCATTCCAGACGGCACCCAGGCTGGAGGAGCAGCAGTGTTAAACTGCCTCCGACACGTGGCCTTGGAAAAGGCAGATGGAGTACTTGGTTTTTCTCACTTTCACAAAGATGTTCCTATCTAGCTGCAAACAGCAGCGCGCAAGATGTCAAAGGGGCACGAGGAATCAGAGCAAAGAAGATCTTGCCATCACGGGTTACCTTTGATTTAAAACAAAAACCATGTCTCTAATCAGTATCTCTACAGTTTGACACCCTTCCCACCCCCTGCAGCCATGCCTTGGTGGAACTTCGGTGTTACAGCTGGCATCCAAAGAGACGGGCTGCCGGAGGAAAGCCCTCAGCATCCCATGCCTTTGCAGAAGAAAAATGCACAGGGGGAGAAGCAGAGGGAAGGGACCGTTGGCATACCTGAGCTGCAACGTGAGGCAGCATCTCGTGCCTTGCACATACTTCACACGTCACCCACGTGAGTTTTAACAGGAAGTGGAAACATTGGTTCAGCCGCTCCGCTCATGGAGTGGAGGAAAACACGCTGCTCTCGGGGTGGCTGAGCCAAACAGCGCCGTGGCCAAGCGGGCTGGTGCCGAGGGGGTGGCAGCACCCTGCTGCTGGTGCGGGGGGGCAACGCGCTCCCACACGCAGAAACGAGTGGGGACGGTGGGAGGGCCTGATGGCTTCAGGGCACTGCCCTGGGGGGCTCAACGTGCACCGCCCCGCTGCCTCGTTCCAGTGCAGCCCTACCAGGCGGCCACGGAAAGCAACGACTTGGCGCTGAGGCCAATCCTCTCACAGCTGCCCCCCGACTCACTTCATGTCAGTTTATGCAGGGACCGAAATAAAACTGCCTGGGAAATGGCTACAAGTGAGAGCAGCAAGGATCAAACTGTGAGACCGTGCAGACGGAAGAAGGGGACTCAGACAAACCTCTGCCGTTTACAGTCACACCACCACAGTCTGCATGTACGAGTTCTTGTTCCCGCACAGGGAGGGGAGGCAGCAGGACGGAGGAATAAAGTCGAACATTTCTCCTGAGTCTGGAAGCACAATCCATCCCAGCTGGCTCTGCCTGCAGGAGCGGCAGCAGCCCGGCCGTTCTGGGGAGGTTTCTCAGCACAGCCCCGGCCCCGCAGCCAGGGGGAAGTCCAGCAGTCTGTGACAGCGCTTTGTTCCATGGAACAACAGAGTGTCACTGCAGGCTCACATTAATCACTTCCCTCTGACCCAGACACCTGGAAGTCGAGCACTAAGCTTTTCCCAAGTGTTTGAAGTGCCAGTTTGCTGTGGTTCATCAGTCAGCACTGCCAAGCCAGCGCTGCCCTTCCCCAGGGCTCGCTGCCTGACAGCCGCTGCCTGGCGGGCAGCTGGGGTCAGCGCTTGTTCTGGTGTTGGAGACCACCAGGACCTTACAGGTGCACCAGCTCCACCCTTCCCGATGCTCGAGCCCTTCCACACAGCCCAGCACCATGCTGGAGGCTGCAGAAGCAGCCAGCACAGCCTCATGCCAAGGCCCACATGCCAAACATCCGTGGGACACGAACAACCCCAGGTCCACACAGCATCTGCCCGAACACCCGCTCCTTATTCTGCAGGGGGGTACGGGTGGGGGCTTCTAGTGAAATGAAAAAAAGAAAAGAACCGTCTCGGGGAGCAGCTAGAGCTTCCCGGCAGGAACACACGCCACAGACGCAATCTGTTGCAGCCAGAGAAGAGGCAGCGAGTGGCACCGCCACCGTCCCTCACCATGCCCCTGCTGCAGCACCGGGGCAAAGCGAAACTGCATCGTGACAAGCGCGTTGGCTACGCAGAAAACAGGAAGCCCTCGGTTAATTACTTAAAATACAAACAGTTTTAACTTAACAGAAACCATTAAATTACTCTTCTGTCTTTACATTCTTTTTACTCTAGTTAACTCCTGCATCTCTTTTTGCTTTAAAATTTACAGAAAATCTTATTGTCACACACAAGTCATCTCTCCATTTGGGGAGAGGTGACGGAGCGGTTCCCTTTAAAATTAATTCAAACACAGAACTGTGCCATAAGCAAACTTACCAAGAACTCATCCACAAATGCTTCTTGGTTGAGCTTCTTGCCTTCAGCCCTGGCCAGGTTTTGCAGCAGAATTTCCCGTTGGTCCATGTTGCACGAGACAGAGCGAGAGCGTCCTGCCGGCCCTGGGAGCGGACATGTCAAGTGCAAGTCACAGCGGAAAGCAACAGCCCGGAGAGCGCTCGCTGCAGGCTGTGGTTTACTGACTTCATCGCCAGTCTAGAGGGAAATTAGTGCGTAGCAGATACCGTGACCAAATAACAAACAAAACCCACAGCCCTGGGCCCTAGCGCCTCCGTCTGACACCACGCGTGCCCACGCAGAGGGCGGGCAGCACCGCGCTGCCCCGGGGCCGTGGCCCCACTCACAGGGGGGCAGAAGGTGGCGGCCAGAGCCGGGTACCCCCACACCTGCATGAGAACTGCCGAGAACCCCCTGCAACCTCATGGGCACACAGCAGTGCAGGACCTTCTTCGCCACGACGCCAGGCCAAGGCACGGCATGCTCCAGGCCCCAGGCCCACTTTTATGGACACATTTCAGAGAAACGCGAGGAGGAAAACAAATGACAAACAACTCGTACTGTTTTTTATTTGTAGTGATACAGAACCCCTTACACAACTCTTATTTGGAAGGTTCTTCCTGCAGTCTCCGCAGTTAAATCCATTAAAAGCCCAGGTTCACATTCTGGAAAGTAGCATAGCCCTTCCTCTCAGCTGCCCAACTTCTCCTGAAAACAAACAAACAAAAACAACCCATGTGTATGGATTTTAGAAGAAGAATTCAAAGTAGGTTTAGAGTTGCTGGCAGAAAAGGGAAAAGACGGAGAGTCAGGCTTTGTGCCTTCCGCTGTGACCCTCTCCCGGCCTGATCTCATTGTTCCACACAAGGCACCAGGCGGTGTCTGTAGAGCTGTCAGCAGCAAAGTGCTTTTGTGTGAATAATCCTTAGCTCCCAAGGCATTGTAATAAGGAATTAAATCCTGGCACAGGGAAGCAAGGTACTGAGCAGAGCCGTGTTTGCACAGCTACCAGCAGAGTGAGATGGAGTGCAGGTTTGGCAGGGGACACGGGCAGAACAGCCCATGGCAAAGCTAAGAGAAACGAAGGAACAGAGCCAGGAACGCCCAGACACACATCGCCGCCATCTCAACGTGCTCACCCATCCTCCAGACTCCTCGATGTAGTTTTTCACTTGAGCATTTCCATTAATCAGTTTTATGAGTTGGCTGGGATGGACCATAGCTGGGATTTTCTTCAGAAGATACGTCATCAGTTTCACAGATACGGAGAGAAAAGCTCTCTCATAGACCAGCTCAGGGTTCTGGTCACTCCATCTTCTGCTGAGCGAATCCACAGCAGCCTCAAACTTCTCTATCTGCAAGCATCAAGAGGGCGGTGTGAGCTTCCTTGGTTAAAACGACTGTGTAGTGAGTCCTGTGTCGAAACCCAACACCCATTTAAACTGCTGCACTTGTTTTCTCCTCTCACAACAAAAGCAGGCGGCCCCCACAGCCTCCCGGTGACACCCACAGCGCAGGACGCTCACGGCAGGGCTCTCCCTTGCTGCGGCTCACACCAACTACAGCAGCAGGAAGGACTGAGGGAGGAGGAAGGACAGCTCCTGCCAGAGCTGCAGCGAGCCTTAAGCTAGAACTACGTGCAGCGCCTGCACCAAAGCTCGGCCTGCGGGGCAGGCTCAGGCCAGGCCCCCGACCGCCGGCACTCCTCTCATCGGTCTTTCTGCCCCACACACAGTGTTTGCCCCCCACCAGCTGCAAGCTGCAGATCATCTCCTGCAATGGCAGGCCTGCCTGCGCAGTGCCAGGCCTTCGGAAGCAGCTGTTCTGGAAGAGGTGAGGAGAAATGCTGCGAGAAATCACCCACCTGGACAAAGGCAAAGCACTGAGCAGGCCCTGCAGCGCCTCGTTAGCTCCTGCTCTGGGCAGAGGTCAGCAGTGGCAGGCTGCTGGCCAGCTCATGCCTTTCCCTTGGGCATCTCTGACTCCTACAGCACAACGTGAGCTCCTTCCTAGGCTTTTGCTATTCTCCAACAGAAAACGGCCTCCCGGCTGGCCTATGGACAGAGGCAGGCCTGGGGCCAGGCAGGACGGGGTGTCCTTTACCTTCCCTGTGAGTACTTCAGCAAGAACCCCCGAGGAAACCCTTCCAAAATCCATGTTGCACTCATCCCCGATCTGCCGCAGACGACTGGCAACAATAGCTGGGTCAAAATCTGTCGGTGGTTCTCCTGCAGACTGCACAGACCCTGAAACAACAGGCAGCAAGAGCAGGGTGAGGGGTGACCCAGCAGAGAAAAAAAGGAAGAATACAAGCTTGCAACCAAGCCTATTTACCTGCAGGCTACATTCAAAAAGCTGCCCTAAAAGCGAGCTGAGGGAGTTAGCGTCTCAAGCAGTTGGGGCAGTGATGCAGAGTAGGCCTGTGACAAGACACGGTAGGATATGTAAAACCGAAGTCCCCAGGGAATTCTGTACGGTCCTTCAAGCGTTCAGCGATTTGGACAGACCACATTCGGGTACCACAGGCAGCCCCAGCCCACCACTTGTCCAGCTCTCCCACCGCAGATGCTCTATGCCCACGTTTCGGGTCCCTCCTGTTGCTCCCAGGACACCCTCGAGGCCTCTCTTCATCCCCCAGCTCTCAGGTACCTCCTTCCTCCCGCGCCCCTGGAGGGCCGAGGGGCGGGGGAACACCTCGGCTCCCCCCTCCACTGCCAGGGGCACGCCGGCACTCGCCAGCTGGCACTGGGCTGCTTGGATCCCCGGCAGCGCCCGGCTGCCGGTCACTGCCTGCAGACAGGCTGCAGACAACACAGACGTCAGGCCTGAGGTCTCTCCTGAGCGAAGACAAACTGCAGCGTTTCAGAGTCAGAGAGCAATCCAGATTTGGGAAGGTTTTCAGCGGAACAGAAGGCATACTTCACAGATTTCAAGTACAAAAAGTCATCATAACTTCTGAGCTAAACTACTTACAGTGGGGTTGTTGCTTTTTTTTTGCTTCAGTTAAAGCATTTTCCCTCAAAGCATACTGAGAAGAAAAAGGGTATTTTTTAATTTTCCTGAAAGTTCAGCCAAAAGCAGCTACCCATCACCGAGAATTCCAGCAAAAGTGTTTCCATAAGGAACCGAAAGCAGGACAGGGGCACCCTCATCTCCAGCAGCGCTCCCTGCCCCGCTGCCCCCACAGCCAGGGGTGCCCCGCAGCGCTCTGGGCCTGGGGGCAGGAGATCTGCTCCCGGAGGGGGAAGCCAGCACCGGGCTGATGGGAGACCTCAGGCAGAACAGACGCAGAGCTTCCACGGGAAGCCGGCTGTTCACCTGGAACAGCTGCACCTCTGCGAAGCGCGTGGAAGGCACAGCGCAACACAGTCATTGGGAGGAACAAAGAATTGTATGAAATTTTCCAGAATATGGCTAACAAAGTCACACCGGGCCCTGGAAGATGAGGCAGCAACCTGCGTACTTTCATCTGGAGCCAGGGAGCCCTCCTTAGAGTCTTGCCGTGGAGTAGAACACGCAGAGGACTCACCCACGGCGCAGAGCTGGAGCAACGTTTCCCGTTCCTTTCCCTGCCCTGGCCAAAGGCTGCTGAAGCGGGGAGAGCAACGGCTTCGCAACAGCTTCCTCATGGGAGCTCCCCTGGTCAGGGGCCCCGCTTCCCATGGGGCAGCACAGCCGGGCTGCAGCTGCGGTGTGCGTGGTGCTCTGACAACCCCACCTCGCTCCAACCCTTCCCCAAACCAGAGGCGACTTGGAAATCATCGCAAGTCTGCATTTTAAAAACCTAACAACCGAAACCAAGCTGCAGCACCCTTCCTTTCAGCGTTCAGCCACAGCTGTCCAGCGTCCCCACCAAACGCAGGCCTTACCTCCTGAATCCGCCTGCAGGCATCGGAAGTCACCTTCATCCTCGTTTAGGAGATCAGAGAACAAGGCTTCCACAACGCACGCCGTCTGTTCCTCGAAAGTTTTCATTGCAGCTTTCTCCCTAAGTGCCTGAAGCTGTGGTGGGACAGGGACGTCGCTGCCCCTCTCTCCAGGTGAGCTGTGCCTCTGGTTTCAGTTTCCTTTTACCCTAGAACTGTGCAGGCCTTCTTTTCTGGAAGAGCCTTCTGCAGACTCCTCCCCAGGGAGCAGGACTTCGCTCTCTTAACCGCAGTCGTTCAAATTTGGGGTGTGGTTTAGTTTCAAAATCGGGCACTACCATGGAGAGCAAACGAAATAAAGAAGAAGCCAAAGATCGTTGACTCATTCACTTATCAGGAAAGGTACCTGGACAAACGGGCAGAAACTGGAAGTCCTGTCCCAGATCAGCACCAGACTCAGCCCAGCTACAGCTGAGCAAAGGATTGTTTGCCAGCAAGCTATCAAGGATTTTTGTCCTTTTTTTTTTTTCCTGAAAACTAGGTAAAGCAAGTGCTGCAATGCACCTCCCCTTACACATAGATGCACTCTTCTGCTTAAAAAAACTGGAAACTGGTAATGGGAGTCCTGCTACAGATAACTTCTTAGCTACATTTGACTCCACTCCTGGATGACTCGCCTGTTACAGTAACTTAGCTTGCAGGACTGAAACAAATTATTGCACAACAGCTCTTTAAAGCTTCACTTCAAGGGAAAGGGAGAGACGAAAATCCCTGTGAAGTGAAGGCAGGGCCCAGAGCAGCTGTCTCAGGATCCACCGCAATGACAGGGTGAATCCATCCTGCAGACTTCAGTCACGAGTCCAGTGGACAAATACTCCAGAAAGCAGCCAGGAACAATTCACATTTTTATTAGGAAAATCAGAAATAAGATCTAAAACTTAACAGAGACAGCAGCATTTCAATGAAGTGCATGGAAGGCATACTGCAACCTCAAGATGCAATACAGTCATGAAGAGAAATTAAGAACTGTAAGATATTCACCGGGCAGGGTTAACAAAGTCACACCTTGCCCTAAGCCTGTGCACTTTAATTCTAAGCCAAGGAGCCTTCCTTAGGGTGTACAGAATGCTCAGAGGACTTTTCTGCACAACAGAGCTGGATCAACGTTTCCTGTTCCTCTCTGTGCCCTGGCCAAAAGCTGCTGAAGCAGGAAGAGCAGTGGCTTTGCTGTCAGAGAGGATTTTCATGGCTGAGAGGGAAACTTCGCAAAACTCTACAAAATCCAGCTCCAACTTTCAACAGAGCAGAGGGACTGCTGTCCACACGTTCCTCAAAAAGCGAGCGTCAAGGCTGGCCAGGTGCAATTTTCAGTCCTTCCTTATGAGCTACAAGCTTGTTTTGTAATTAGTTACAATTCCCAAGAAAAAACCTGTCCAAAATGCTGCCCCGAATCTTGCTCCCTCCTGGTTCCATCACTCACATCAGTGCCCTGCGACAATCACCGCAGGTGCCAGCATTTCCGTGACCCAGACCAGAGCAGCAGGTCTGTGCATCACCTTGCCCTTTCCCCAGCCCAGAGGGAGGAGGCTGTTTGCCCTTCCCCACTCACCAGCCACGGGAGCTGCCAGCACTGAGCTGGAGCTGGGGCTCCCCTCACACCACAGACGGTTTCTAACCCCAGCACCGCTCAGGGAAGGGCTGGTAACGCTCCGGCAGTTTGGAAGTGCACAACCCGCATCAGGAACAGCGACGGAAACCAGAGGAGGAAACTCTTCCAGCACCCTGAGCAAGCATCCCGCTGGAAACAGAGCCATCAGGATCTCAGTCCAGCAACTGCCCCCACGGCAGTCCCCAGAACAGACATGAAGGCCTGCAGCGCCTCAGGCTTTGCCTCGCTCTGCTTCACTGAAACCTGCATCTCCCAGCCGTCCGCCTCAAGCAACAGCTCCGTCAGGAAGAGGCAACCAGTGTCGTCCTGAGCACTGAAATAAGCCTTCCACGGCTGGACACCGGCCTTGCTCATAGCGATAGTCTGGATGTGGACGACGTGAAGAGCGGTCTGTATGGCGTCTGGCTGAACGGTTCCACCCCAGGGCAGAGATTGCTGGCAGCTGATGTCCAGGCTCAGCCAGGTCTCCTCAAACTGTTCTGCAGTCAGGCAAACACCGGGAAGTAAGGTCAGGCTGCCTGTCTCAGGCTGAACCTTGAGGACTTCTTTATTCCCTTCAGAAATCAGTGACTCTGAAATGAAAGCACAGACGTGAGATGCAGCCCGTATTGCCCTGCGGGCTGTTTCAGACAGAACATCTCAGGGGGCCGTTAGATGCAGCAGGCCGGAGTTGTGGCACCTTCAGCAGCAATCAGCCTGGCACTGCACAAGACACTCAGAACACGGAACAGCGCTCTCAGAGCACTGCGATCTTTTTCCTAACAAACCCAGGTGACAACGTCTACTGACCAGAGCAAACTGAGACCCAGGTGGGCGTGACGCTGGTTACCTGTGGCCCTGTTCCCAGAGTCTGTACAAGGAGAAAAAGCGTAACAGGTCTCCGCTGGCTGGTGGGCAGTGACAAGTGCCCAGCCTGCTCTGCCATAAACAGGTGCCAGAGTGTTGAACTCTGCAGCCCATGCATTCACGGACTGCTCAGTTCGGTCCTCCAGGAGCCCCAGAGAGGGGTCAGACTTGGGGCTGCACAGGACCCGTTTCACTTCTTCCACACCGGACTGCAAGAGGCGGTAGTAGAACAACCCACGGTCTCGTACTGCCATGTCCTTCTCCTCCTCTGGAATTAGAGTAACACAGATTTCAGAGAATTTGAGCATTCAGATTTCCCCAAAGTAATAACCCTTAATTACTAAAAATAGATTCCCAGGGATCCAGTGTAAGCCTGTTACACTCACCAACCGGGGACCAGAAGCAGCCTGATGCCTAAAACTACACCACCCTGCCACCCCAGACGGTCTCCCTGCAGCAAGGATGCTCACGCTGCATCCATGCACTGGGGACACAGCGAAAACGGCTTCCCCAGAGCCTGTACTACCGCGGTAATGAAGCGGAATGCTGAAACAGGAAACCCACCTATGCAGTGATAGAGCAGTCTCCCTAGCATGTCCTGACACTCAGCAGGACGAGAGAGGAAAAGTCGCACCAGCGCTGTCAGCAGCTCCATTTTCACTGCTGGAAACACCTCTGATTTCACCGTGTCCACAAAGTCCTCTAGCACATAGGGGGCATTCGGTACCTTCTCACCATGTGCACCCAGGAGCCAGATCAGTGCTTGCTTGCCCTGAAGGCACCAAAGGAAGAGGATATTCCGTGCACCAGGATAGCTACGCTCTATTTACCAGACAGTGTTGACAGGAAGTCAACAGACGTCAGAGAACAAATCCAAAGCCACCTCACCTCGCTGTCCTGGATGGCGTCCTCACAGCCAGGCAGTGCCCAACACACCGCATCCGTGCACTGGGGACACAGCCACACCAGGTCCCGAAAGGCCTGCACTACCGCTGCAGCGAAACAAGAGAATTATAAAGTCATTAGGAAAAATAAATATAAATAAATATAAATATAATTTAAAAAAACTAAACAGCCAAAAGACTTTGCAAAGTCTTAGCTAGAGAGGTCAGAGCATTGCTCATGACTGTGATCTGAGACACCCTTCTTCACAGTCCCATGACACTGCGCTTGTCAGAGCAAAGTTACACAGTCTAAAGTGAAGTGCTGAAGCGTCACATTGTTCCTCTGGCTGCTGGAAAGTAATCTCTCTTCTGGATATTCCCTAGCCTTTACAAAGAGGCTGACTCACAATGTCTCAGGCACACAAGGCAGAAAAACAAACTGAAACTAATATCAATTCAAAAGGTGTCTCATGAACCTCAGGTCAAAGCTTTAAAGGCTCCGCTGGACACTTACAGAAACTCCAGCAACTCCTAACACCCAGCTCCACAGCTGGCTGCAAGCATGTGACTCTGAAAGCTGAAAGCAAAAGCATTAAAAAGAGGGAGCAGAAATAGCTAAGATAGGAGATCCAAGAATAGCAGAAGAAAAAAGGCAGAAGTCTGGGTACAGCTGAGTCAGACCATTACACGAGGAAAAGAAATCACGAAGATTTAAGACAGAAACTAAGAGTCCCAGTCAGAAAGAACTCAAAACCAGATCCTTGAGCCATCTTGGCCCTTGCAAACCGTTACTAACGTGCTTCTGTCGAGTCCTTCACTCCCTGGAGCCAACAGATGGCAGCCAGAAGGGAGCCTCTGTGTCACATCAGGCCATGAACGCAGCTCTGACCACCTCCAAGGGGGCACAACCCACGCCGTGCAGTCACACTGTGCACCCCCACTCACCAGGGAGACTTCCGCCTGGCGATGCCAATTCAACTAAACATCAGGTGCCCCCTAGAGCCCCACGTTTTGGGATCAGAAGCCCCAGCAAGGCCGCTTCCTGAAAGTACAGGCCATGCAAACAACGTGCAGACGATTACCTGACGTGATGTGCTCCTGCTGATGCCCCAAGAGCTCCGTCAGAATCCCCACGCACTGCTCTGTGTACGTCCTAGCGATATTGCCTGCGCAGACGACAAAGAGCACAAAAGCCAACCTCCCACCAGAGCGAAACAGGAACGGTGCGCCCAACGATTTACCGTAAACTCATTGTAAAGAAATAGCCTCTCTCTTTCCTTTTTTGACTATAATTTCTGAAAGCTTATTTACGTCAGATAAGCACATACCCCCGCATAAGGGATATATTTCTTTTCCTGAAGCCATACCTCTGGAGAGGTCTGAACTCTTCATAAACACAGCACATGAGAAAAGCATTTTGGCATCCCTGGCTTTATATGGAGGAATAGCACAACAACTTATGTATTTTCAAGCTTGCAAAAATGAAACTGAACTGCCCCAAATCACCTTAACTCTGGCCCCATCACAACTCAAACAACAGGTGAGTAGTAAAGCTGCTCCTCCACCCGCTACAGTTTAATTAAGACTCAACACTATAAGGCTCATTAATAAGATGCAGTTCAACCTTCCCATGAAGTCATTTCTTTAGAGCACCTCATCAGAGCACAGACGTTCGAAAAAGGTTCAGAGACATTACACGCGACCTGCAGCATTTCAATACCAGGACTTCTGAAAGCACCGGCACGCTTGTCGTTCAGAAACGCACACAGAACATTCCTGGGGAAGGTGATCTGCCCAGGGCTTCAGCACAGAGCAGCTGGTTGGAATTCGCCCGCATATACCTCAGCAGAGAAAGGCCAGCCTCAGAGGTCGGGGGCTACAGCTGCTCCCGGGGCACGGCAGAGCTCTTACCTATGGCAGAGATCGCCCCCTGGGCGAGCTCCACCGAAATGTCAGTGCAATAGCCCTTCAGCTCCTCCAGCACTTGTTGCACGTTTTCGTCGTTCACCAGCTCGCACAGCACTTCCATCTTCTGGCATTTGATGTAGTGGGGTTCTGAATACGAGCAGAAGAACTTTTTGTAGTGGCTGCTAAAATGGCCAGGGAGGCTACGAAGGATCTGACGCACGTGACACAGCGCGGTGAAGCAGAGCTCCCTGCTCTCTGAGGTGCAGGCAGCCAGCAGCGGGCCCTTCACTCTCACCAACACATCGGCCTGCACGTGCGGGTACTCCCTGGCCAGCACCAGGAAGAGCTTGGTGGCTGCCATCACAACGCTGGGGCTGCTGCTTTTGAGATAGCCATCGAGTAAGTTGAGGATGTCGAAGAGCTCCTCCTCGGTGCGGGGAGTGTAACGCAGAAGGAAGGCAAGCACCTCGCTTTGCCCCCACTGATCCAGATCGGGCATCCTGCCAAGAAAACACACGCAGTTTGCAGGAGTCAAGAAGTGCACAAGGCTCTGTGCTGCGCAGAGCAGAAGCTATAGCCTTTAAGCTGCTCACGGTCTCCACTCCAGACCGAGTACTGCGTTTCAGAAGTAGGTTCCACAATGTTATCTCAGGAGGACTGGCCAATTTACACAGACAGTGCCAACCACGTGGGCTTTTGCTGGTGCTCTAGGCCAGAGAAACACTGACGGGATCCCTGGGCACAGCAACACCTTGCTTTTGCCAGATCATGCAGAATCGCATGGAGGGAAAAAAAATCTTATCTTCCAACAACAGATATGTTATAAATCATCCAACTGATTGGGAGAAACATAGGTGAACGTCCTTGTCCCACAGATACATCACGTGCATTGTCGTGATTAAAAGTGATAAAACAAGCACGCTAACATACAATTCCAAACAAACCGGCAGCTGAAGCGAAGAATCCCTGGAAAAGCAGGGCACCCAAGATTTCTCTTAAGACCTTAAAACAAAATTGAGTTTCTTTTAGAACAGGCATCTCCACCTTTGGGTGCCTGACTTTTCCAGCCCTGACAGGAGCCCAGACGCGCTCGCTCTGAGCGTACAAGAAGCAAGAGCCCGAAGGAAGCCTCCTGCAGCGCCTCTGCTACGGAGGAGAACAAACCTGTTGAGGAGGTGATGGGCAATGGGCTTGTTAATGACAACTCCTCCCTCTTTCTTCAAGATCTCTTCCAAAGCCCTCAGACAATTCACCACCACAATAGGGTCCTGGTCGCGAAGCAGGCTGTACAGCTCGTTCACCACGGCACCGTCTGCAAAGCAGCAAGGGCGCTGCACCACCGCCGCCGCTCCGCGGGCGTCCCTGCCTCGGGGGCACCCCTCGCTCGCGCCCGTGGGTGCTCAGGGAGCCCGGGAC
>VXAV01009472.1:0-25123 GCA_013399715.1 Alectura lathami | reverse complement strand
CGGGTCTCTGCCGGGGTGGTTCCCGGCTGGGAGTTCGCCCGCCCGGTTTGGGTCTCCCTGTAACTCCTCTTTGGCAGCTCAGAGGGAGACGCAGAGAAGCAAGCAACCCAGATCTTAGCGTCCCAGCGCCTTCCGGCTTTCATGCTGCCTTCCGTTCTTCGGTACTGTTTTCCCATCTTGAGCTGGGTTTTCTTAGCCTTCAGGAGGCCGGGTGAGGAGCTCTTTGCTCGTTATGCTGTAGGCAGGAGGGTGAAACGCAGTAGTTGTGCTGCGGAGCCTTGCTCCATGGATGCCCTTGGAATCAGCTCTTCGAGTACTTGCTGTTCTGTTTCTTGTTCAGATGGCAACCTGCTGACACCAAGCCGTCCTAATGGCTTCTCCTCTCCCCTCGCAGGTATGGCCTCACAGCTGCAGGTGTTTTCCCCTCCGTCAGTATCCTCGAGTGCCTTCTGCAGTGCCAAGAAACTGAAAGTGGAGCCCTCTGTCTGGGATGTTTCGGGACAGAGCAGTAGTGACAAGTATTATCCCCACAGCAAAAACCTCCCGGCAGCTCAAGGGCAAGCAAGCTCCTCTCACCAGGTAGCCAACTTCAGCGTCCCCGCGTACGATCAGAACCTCCTTCTCCCTGCTCCTTCAGTTGAGCACATCGTGGTTACCGCAGCCGACAGCACGGGCAGCAGCGCGACAGCATCCTTCCAGAACAGCCAATCCCTAACTCACAGGAGCAACCTTTCTTTACTGGAACCGTACCAAAAATGTGGATTAAAAAGGAAAAGTGAAGAGGTAGACAGCAACGGTAGTGTGCAGATAATTGAGGAACATCCACCTCTCATGCTGCAAAACAGACCTGCGGTGGGTGCTGCGGCCACGACCACCACGGTAACCACAAAGAGCAGCAGTTCCAGTGGGGAAGGGGACTATCAGCTGGTGCAGCATGAGATCCTGTGCTCCATGACAAACAGCTATGAGGTCTTGGAATTCCTGGGCCGTGGCACGTTTGGGCAGGTGGCAAAATGCTGGAAGCGTAGCACGAAGGAGATTGTAGCCATCAAAATCCTGAAGAATCATCCTTCCTACGCTAGGCAGGGCCAGATCGAGGTGAGCATCCTCTCTCGCCTGAGTAGCGAGAATGCTGATGAGTACAACTTTGTTCGCTCCTATGAGTGCTTTCAGCACAAGAATCATACATGCCTTGTATTTGAGATGCTAGAACAGAACTTGTACGATTTTTTAAAGCAAAATAAATTCAGCCCGTTGCCCCTGAAATACATCCGGCCGATTCTGCAGCAAGTGGCTACTGCCTTGATGAAGTTAAAGAGCCTGGGTCTGATCCACGCCGATCTGAAGCCGGAGAACATTATGTTGGTGGATCCTGCCCGCCAGCCCTACAGAGTGAAGGTGATAGACTTCGGTTCCGCCAGCCACGTCTCCAAAGCGGTGTGCTCCACTTACCTGCAGTCGCGCTATTACAGGTGAGTGCTGGCACAATGCTCGCTTTCAGAACGCTGCAGCGGCAGAGGAAAGCTGATCCTGAGGGTGCTGAGGGCTCCCTGCTACAAATGCCCAACCCTTCTGCCACTAAGGTCTAATTGCGGCTGGGGGCTGGGGGAGGGAAATCATCGGCCTGCTCGCCGTTCTGCGCATCTCCTGGAGATGTCTGAAACCTGTGTGTAAATAAATAGAACTTCTGCTTTGCAGGTGTGACAGAACATGCGGTGCAGTGCCTTCCTCGTACCTCAGGTCGGTGCAGTACGTGGGTTAGCCCTGTCACCAGTCTGTGATGTCACGAGAGCTGTGGTTCTTTGAGCGTGGGGATGAGCTAGATCTCCACTTTGCTTAGTGAAAAGTAGGAATGGCTTCTGCCTTACTGCTATCTGAGAATTAAAAAGTAAAAAAATTTGCCCTATTTTATGGGCAAATTTATTGAAACTCAGAAATTAAGTAGCTAAAGCAGGCGGTGCTTTTTCTTTTGATTATTCCTCAAGCTTGGTTCTGTCAACAGAGTGTGTTCCAGTAACAAATGGATGCAGAGAGAGCTTCTGGCCGCAGAAGGAATGACAAAGTCTGTGCTGTGTGTGCTGGGCTTTGCTTTCAGTGTAATGTGGGTTCACTTGACACAAACTTAACTAGTATCTAGTCCATCCAGCTGGGACGGGACGGAGGGCTGGAGGCACTCCACCCTCCCTGGCTCTGTCTGATGTCTTTCCCTAGCTTCACGTCAAAAGCCCTGGTTTTAACCCTGACCCTTGGGCTTGTTCTGTTCCTTCCTGTTGCTGCCTGTATCCTTACCCCGCTGTTCTGTTTTTCACTTCTAACGCTGAGTACCATCTTNCCAATTTTTTCAATTCTGAAATACTTATTTTTGTACTGCAATTGTCTTCTATGTGCTGTGACTCTGTTAGAGCGCTTGCTGTCTAAAATGCATTACTAATTTTGTTCTTGTCGCGTTGAAAGAGATGACCACTGATCAGGTCTGCTCTGACTTGCAACAGATGTGGGCAGAGCAGTTTGGGGGGGCGGGTAGTGCTCTCCAGTCTGTAATATTGCACACCCAAAAACAGATTGGCTGAGGCAAAAGCAGCGAGGGATGATAAGCATCTGGAAGGGGCTGCTGGGAAGGAAGCTGTCTGCTCCTGTTTGCGTGCAGAGCTGAACCCAGAGCCGCTTCCGCCTCCGTGACGGGGCGAGGGCACCGCCAGCAGGGCGGGTGCCTGAGGCCAGGTGGCACCTACGCTGCTCTGCTGAAGCTAAGAACGCTGTGATGTGGAAATCCAATATTTAGAGTGATATGTAATTAGTTTAATGGTGTTGGTCACTAAAATTCATATTCTGGGAACTTACAGAGGTGATGCAGAAGCCAGCTTATTGTGGGAGAGCTGGATTGCTTTAAACATATTTGCATTAAATTAGTGTTCAGATGGGTTTGAAGTTTGAATTGTTTCCATGCTGTGTTGAATAAAACAATGCAGACCAATTCTTTGTTTGGTTCTCTGTCAGCCGTTAAGAATAAACTTCACATGTTCTGGGTTCTTTGTTTGTAATACCTGTGACTGGACTCCGTCTCCAGTAGGGAGATCTAAAACGGCCAGATCAGATACTGAGATGCACATTCTGACATGTATGTATACCCTGAAGGAAAAAAACTTTCATTTACCAATTATGCTCGGTGCTGCTGAACACTAAACCTTCTTAGTCTGAATGAGACTTTCAGCTCTGAGTAGGTCTGGAGGGAAAACTGCAGCCTCTTTGTATGCCTAGGAGGCATTGCTGGAAGATTCATCTTCTGACCTGTTGGCGGAGATGCGGTGTTCCTCAGCTTGGGCTTGAACTGTATTAGAGTGGAAGGAGGGTGCTCTGCTCTGCTGCCTTCACAGAGGGATTGGGCTGAGCTATTTGGTGCTCCTAGCTCTTACCTCGCGGTAGTGTCTCATGTTGCAGCCTGTCTTTGAAGCAGTCACGCCTATTTTCATTTAATTCTCAGTGCCGTACGTCCCGGTGGGATGCAGTACTGGCTTTGTCAGGCAAGAGTGTTGAGGCTGAAGCGACTCCCGTCTTTCCGCAGGCATTCCTGCTGTCTCTGCAGTGTTTCCCAGTCAAGAGGGGCGGTTTTCCTGCCGTGGCTTGGTTGACTTAGATTAGAAGTGCGTGTGAGGAATTCTTTGGCTCTGAAGCCTGGTGTGGACTCGCAGTGCGCTGGCTCCATGCGGTGACTAGTTCCTGTGGCAGCCCTGAGGTCTGTCAACAGTAATGACCCGAAAACCAGAGCGTGTGCTGCCGCAGCAGGTGCAGAATGGTGTGTGTGCTTTTGGTCTCCCCGTGGAGGATAAGGAACAGAAGGAAGTGGGCAGCTTGCAGGAATGAAAAATCGCTGGGAGGTGTTACCCCTGCTGTCAGAGTTCTGCTCGTGCCCTGTGTTGCGTGCCAGTGCGGCCATCACCTCGCTCACGTCCCCACCTCCTGGTGTTTCCTGGGGGTCGGCTCGGAGGCACCCAGTGAATTGTTCAGTCCTGCAGCCTAGTGTCGTCAGTTTAGGCCATGAGAAGGCGGCGCTGAGCGCTGGGGAGCCTGCAGAATGGGGTGCTGCCTGTTCCGTCTGGTGCGGGCTGCGTTCCCTGTGTCTGTCGCAGTCATGTTGGCCTGGGAAGCAGCGGTGCATGCTGCCGGCTTCACCTTTCTCTGCTTGCTGGGGCAGCTTTGAGCAGTGGTCACGTTACTCGCAGCATTGCTAGAAATGAAATGCTGCAACGAAGTCTCAGGTTTTTCTGCGGCTGTGAATCCTCTTCAGAGAGCCTGAGCCCATTTGCTAGCTTCAGGAGTCAGAGCGGACTTGGCAAGCACGTGTGCAAAGGAAGAATGTTTGATTTCTTTTGAAGAGCTTGAGACAGTAAAGATCGCTTTAATCAGTGGCAGGCCAGCGATGGAAGCACCCCACGCGTGCTGTCCTGTTTCAGCTCACATCTCGTAAGGCCACTAATTATAGCAGTGTGAAAGGAGATGGCAGAGACTCACTCGCTCACCAGCTCTGTCCTTGAGTCAGACTGAAATCGAGTGGCTTGTGGGAAGTTCATTTGAGTTCCAGGGAATAAAATGCACAGAATTAACTCACTGTCGTTTTGGGATTGAAGCTTCAGTATACGTGTCTGCTCCAGCACGATGTTAAAGGCAAATAACATCCAGCCCTTAGCACCACTAATTCCTTTGGATTCAGTGTTTTTTTTCAGGCACTTGTGAAGGATTGGTGTGTTCCGCATTTTCCACAAGCTGCTTGTGTTTGCTTTGGGCAGTCCACGCCAAGGAAACTTAGGCCTGAAGTGTTCCTTATAGGGTGGTTCGAGTTCTATCTGAACTGGGAATTCCTGTGTAAGCAGCGAATCAAGAGGGTCGGTGCAGGCTGTTGGCGATGGTGTCACACCCTGTTCTGGAGCCCCCGTGCGAGTGGCTGCACTGTAGGCACTGTGCTCGTGGGGGTGGAAGTGCCATGGGAACCGAGTCCTGGCTGGCACCTGCTGGCTGCAGACGCTTGGCTCTGTTCAGGCGTGGTTCTTTTACGATAAAAGCTCCAGCTGTGGATTCAGAACTGACATATCAGGTATTTATCGTACTGACACAATCATATTTTCACATGCACAAAACCATTCCGAAGTCAACTAGTGCCAGGAACAGACAAGCAAGAGGGTGGAAACAAATCAGTGTCAAGTAGAGCAGGTGAGCAAGGGACACTGACAGTGAGTGGGGCAACTGTCACAACGTCTCAGCTCAATTGTACCTTTGTAAGCAGAATAAAAGATTGTCGTGGCTCTGTTTCTCGGGGCTCAGATGTAATGAAGGAACTGCCGTGCTTTAAAGCTGGGCGACAGGGTGTGGGTGTGACCTCACTGCAGCAAATAGCTCATCCAGTTAGCTTTTTTTTTTTTTTTGATAGGTCTTACACTTTTTGAGAGGCACTGGGCAGCCTGGGCAGCTGGGATGGGTGCGTTCATTTTGGAGGCTGGCTCATGGTCATTGTTTACAGACACCTAACCCAAAAGCTGCGTCTGTGTCACCGCTACCCAAAGGGAGATGAGCTGGAGAGTCGCTGCGTGCGGTGCGCAGACTGCTGGGAGGCACGTTCAGCTGGAACAGCTGAGGGAGGTGTGGGGTCTGTTGACACCTGTGCGTTGTGCAAACCCTGTTCCAGGATTCTGCAGGAAGATCAGCACTGCTTTCAGAACCCCGTTTTAGCAGACCGTAAGGTACGGTGTAACGCCAGGGCTGGCACGCTAGCCTTAGGGTATGCTGCCCAAGTCCAGAAAGCTAGGTGGCCTGTGGTTCAGGAACTTTGTCTTTGCTGTTGTGTTAGTTATGCATGAAGAAGAGCAAGGTTTTAACATTTCCTGTACTTTCCAGAGTAAATTCCCATACCAACCCACATGGCTCTCGCAGCACTCAGGTTTTATGCTGTATGCAAATGTGCGACCAGAATTTAGCCTAGCAGAACAGCATCGGCTCGTTTCAGAACTGTGTGGTGGCGAAGAGTTGCACTGAAACTTCATTTCATGTTCAAATCAGTTCCAGAAAGAAGTCTCCCTGTGATTCCAAGCTGTTGCAGAGCTAAGTCCTTCCTGGAGTGCGAGGTTTTTTCCATCACCTTCAGGCAGAGGCCAGGCCAGACTGAGAGATTTTGCCTCAGGTGTGCGCACAGAAACGCGTAACACAGCCTTGCAGAGAACTCAAAATCTCCAGCTGTGCTCTTTTTGTCCATTTTAAACTCGAAACTCTCCAGACAAACCCTGTATGAAAACCAGTTGGCAGAAGCCAGAGCTGCTTTTTCTGGCTCTGCAGATGCGATTCTTTTCCACGTGCGAGCAGGCAGCCTCTGCAGCTGGCTACCTGGGGTAACGAGACATGCCGAGGAAGGTCTGAGCGCCCTCTGCCAGATCTTCTCTTCCAAATTCTGTTGGGGTGGTTGTGTGCTGCCTCAGGGATGCCTCTCTCCATACGTACTGCCGTGCATTCTGAAACCAGTTACTGAAGGAGTAACTTCTGTCACAGCTGGGTCAAGGCCAGCTAGGACTTGTACGCCATTTCCACCTAGGAGTTAGAGGGCACCATGGCAATAAAGCAAAATGAAAAGGCTGGTGTCTGTTAGGACACTTGGGGAAACATCTGCTTTAAGGTGAATCCCCTAATTTCACATGGGTTTACTTGGGCTTGGATGAAGGAAGAAGCAGCACTGTAGAACCATGTTTTCTGTCTGAGTTGATGTTTTCATCCTTTTTTTTTTTTTTTTTTCCTCTTTCTTTTGTTTTCAACAGGGCTCCTGAAATCATACTGGGTTTACCATTCTGTGAAGCTATTGACATGTGGTCGCTGGGATGTGTGATAGCTGAGCTGTTTCTAGGCTGGCCGCTGTATCCAGGAGCTTCTGAGTACGATCAGGTGAGAGTGCGTGGGGGGCGTGGGGATGTGCCAGCGAAGGCGGGGGGATCTGTGGCCAGGCCCTCTGAGCCCACCGTGTCCTGCCCCAGATGTCACCAGATGGAAATCGCTCTTGTCTGTCGTCCTGAGCTCATTTCCAGTCGGTGGTGTTCCCGTTGCTGGACTGTGTCGTTGCACAGGAGAGTGCGGTCAGCTCTGTGTGTTTGAACTCGAGTTGGCTGCAGTCCTCCAGTACGGAGTCAGCTTGCAGGTCTCCTTTCTGGGCTTCCAAACACAAAAGCTGTTGAAATACATTCCTGTCAAAGCAGACGGGAGGTGCGTGCTGACATGAAACACCCTCTGTCATTTCACCGTGAGAGCGGTTTTTCCGTGTGGAGACAAAGCCAGCCTGTCATGCCTGTCCTGTCAGTACCCACAGCAGCCCTCATTTTTAATGCAAAGTGTGGGCCCCAAGGTGTCTCTGCACTACGGGGGCAAGAGACTGAAAGGGCATTTTGAACTAATTACTTCTTTCCGTGGTTACCTAACATCGTTACCTGGGCTAGTCAGTTGCCTATAAAAGGGCAAAAAGTCAGTACAAGAGGTTTTTTGAGACTAACTTTTCCATTGTGGTTTGTATTGGTGTCTTGTGACAACGCTTGGTGTAGTTTTCCTTATGTGATAAAACACATGAAAGTAAGTTTTCAAACTTGGTAAGTTTTTGTTGTATCTTCCTGGCACTGTAAATTTCCAAAGGAAACACAGAGGCGCCTTTATGAGCAGAATGAGTTAGAAAATAACTAAGGCACACCACGGTGGTTTCCTTGCACAGTGAGTTTTGTGTAATTCTGAGAACCTTATCTAGTCATGCCGGTGGGCGGGGAGGAGGTGCTTTTTCCGTTGCCTAATAGGCAGAATTTTGCAGTCCTTTGTGAAGCAGCACGAGGTGTGACTTCACGCAGATGATTTTGATATCTGAATTGCTCTTGTAAAATGCAAGTGGCTTGCTTTCATGTTTTCTGAGGTTCTGCAGCAGCAAGCGAAAGCTCAGGCAGAACCTCTTCAGGAGCGCGTTCATGGGCTGGGGTGGGTTTTACAATTCTTGTTTAAACATCCTTTGGTTGTAAAGCAAGAGTTAGATCTCACAACACCAGCAGATCGCTTAGCTGAGCTGTTGCATAGATACCAAAGATACTTGCCTGCAGATACTTCAGATCCACGGTGGCATAAATGAGAGTGAATCGATCACTTCATACGGACCACCATGAGTTTAGTGCCCTGCAATATTCCGCTGCTCTGGCACAGTGGAAGAGGAGGAGTTTTGCAAATAAGACAAGAGATATGCTAAAGAAGGCTTGTACGGAAATTTGAGCAAAGCCTAGTTACCTTGACACTGTGTTTCCAGCCCTCATTTTTACAAATTAGAATTATTACTTTTTTTTTTTTTCCTGAAACTTTAAATAGACTCCTTTTGGGGGAGAGCCATGACAAAGGTGTTGTCGCACTTCTCACTGTACACCTTAACAGCAAGTATCATTAGCAGTCAAGCAACATTTGGAATATTTGAAAAAAGCTGACGGTGTTCTTTCATAACGTGCTGTTTTCTTTCCTTCTGAGCATAGCTTTTTACCTGATACCCCTCTGCCTGTCCTAGTGATACTGTCACAGTTGTGCAGGTGCATTTTCCAGATTTCTTAGCTATTATTTTGCCGCACGTGAAGTGTATTAAATGCCTTTGAGGGCACAAGTGATTGAGTTAGAAGTTTGGAATTGCTTTCAAAGTCAGTGAGAGCCTTGCCATGACATCATTGTGTGCTCGGAGTGTACGTGGCCAATAAAAGCAATGTTGCTTGGATACTTATGCCTTCCATTGCTGATAGTGATGACTTTGGGTGTTACTTTCTCCATGTCTCATATATGCTGGGCAAAGAAGACTTTCATAAACCAACATTTATACAAAACCTAAAATTTTGGCAGATAGCATGACTGAAAGAAGTTAAATATCCTTATAAACACTTGAGTTAGTCCCTTTAGTTGCAGTGATCTGGGCATTCTTTATTTACAGATTGCTGCCTATGAGCTGAACAAACCTGGCTGATAATTACTGCAGTAAGTATCAGCCAGGGATATTGGGAGTCCTCATTCTCTTTATTTTCTCTCCTAGATCCGTTATATTTCACAAACTCAAGGCCTTCCAGCAGAGTATCTTCTCAGTGCAGGAACGAAAACAAGCAGGTTTTTTAACAGAGATCCAAATTTGAGATACCCACTGTGGAGGCTAAAGGTTTGTCTGCCTTCCTAATTCCCAGTTCTGATTTGCTCACTGGGGACTTGGTGTAAATTCACTCCTAGTTTTAAGTGTGCTGTGAAAGTGTTCTGAGTTAAGTTGGATTGGAAATGCCATGCAAATATAGCTGATTTTAGCTATAATAGCTAAAAATAGCTGATTTGTGTATTTCACTACAGGAATCGTGCAGACCTCCTAGTGCTCAGCCAACAATAGCAGCTGTGAATGATAGCACCAGCAAGGAGTGGGCGTTACAGTAACTGAGATAGTGGTTGCTCACTATGGTCTGCTCCGTCTTGGTGAAGTGTGTCATCTTGCTGTCATCTCCTGACAACGCAGAGTAAAGTAGGGTGGCTTCCACGATGGCGATTTGCAGTTTATCAGAAATTGGTCTGCATTCTGGCAGGGGATGGGAAGGAGCCAGACGTGCATTTGATTTACTTTTAAGCTGAGCTGCAAAAGAGAGGGAATTTTGTTTTCTTCACAAATGAGAGATTTAGAACTACAGCCTTTTCTCATCCAAAATCAGAAATCTTCCATTCTTTTAGCGTTAGTACTACCTAAGAAAGCCTTGAAGTGAGCTGATCTGGTTGTTAATTCGGCTTTGACAGTGAGTAGTGACTGATCTTTCCAATTCCCAGAGAGATGAGAACCCATGGCTGTTTGGGTTTGGCACAGTAGCTTGTGACTTATATTGAAGTGGGCAAAAGACGAGCTAGCTCAACTCTTTTGTGTTTATTTTTTTCTTTTTTAATATCTCAGTTTCTCTGATTCAGTTTATATTAACAAATGCTTTATTTTATAGACCCCAGAAGAACACGAGTTGGAGACAGGGATAAAATCAAAAGAAGCACGGAAATATATATTCAACTGTTTGGATGATATGGCGCAGGTGAGTAGAAGTCCTGTAGCACAGAGATAACCTGTTTGAAGTACATACCTTTTTGGGGTCTCTAAAAATGAGGCTTATGGGCCAGAGCAGTCTTCTTCCACATGCTATTGAGAACACTGATGCAGGCTTGCCAGGGTGCCAGTTTACATCAGAAATCCCTGTAATAAAGACTATGAAAATGTTAATTACGGAGCTGTTAGAGATTTCCTGTTCTTGCTTAGGCTTTGATCTGGTAGATGCAACAAGTGTGCTTAGCCTGCGCTGCTAGAAGTAGTCTAGCTGCAGTCTAGTGGGAGAGCTAAGTACCTGCAGATGTGTTTATAGGATTAGGAAATCTCACAGAGCATGTTGACAGGAACCACAGATTGTTCATTTTCTTGTTCTGTTTGCAGAGTTGATAAGAGGGAATGTCTGAGTGTTTTTGATAATACAAGGCTTTGAATCTTAAACACGTTGGTCTCAATTTTTTATTGCTGTTGTAGCTGTTATCATCAGTTTACATCTGTGCAATCTTGCCATTCTGATTTGCTAGCCTCTTACAGCCCTGAAACAGAGGGTGTGTTGCCAGGCAGTGGGAGTGAAGTCTGTTGCTATCTGTTAAGCAGACCAAGTTCATGTTGGGGTGAGAATTCCATCTGTAAGTTTGACTGACTTTTTTAGAATGAGCAGGCAAAAGTTACATGCTAGTGCTGTAGTACATAAAATTGTGCTGGCTAAGAGACAGAAATCGTTAATAAATATTTGTGCTGTGGGTGATATTACTGAATTGTTAAGCAGCAGTGAATGTTTGCATGAAGGACTTCAATTTTATTTTCAAGGTGAATATGTCTACAGACTTAGAGGGGACCGACATGTTGGCAGAGAAGGCTGACCGAAGGGAGTATATCGATTTGCTGAAGAAAATGTTGACTATTGATGCAGATAAGAGAATTACTCCGCTGAAGACCTTGAACCATCCGTTTGTTACAATGACACATCTACTGGATTTCCCACACAGCAATCAGTAAGCTTCCTTAGATTTCTTGGTTTGTTTTAGGAGGATTTAGTAGAAACACAGAATAGGACGTTTTTACTTTCTGTCAGCACTCTTTCCTGCATTCTCTGGCTGATCTGGAAACAGCAGAGGCATGTATAAGGAAAGGCATGTTCATAAGCTTCCTTTTCATGTTTGTTGGTTTTGTTCAAACCTTCCCCCCAAATACCAGAAACTGAAAAGAAAGACCAGCCTAAACCTAAAGGCATGTACATTAGAGATGACCTGTTTCTGTTGAGGTATGTTGCAGTTGATGTTTCTATGCATCTCATTCTCCTTCTTCTATTTCAGTGTGAAATCCTGCTTTCAGAACATGGAGATCTGCAAGAGAAGAGTTAATATGTATGATACAGTGAATCAGATTAAGAGCCCGTTCACCACTCATGTTGCTCCTAATACAAGCACAAATCTGACAATGAGCTTCAACAACCAGCTCAACACGGTACACAATCAGGTATAGCATCTTTTAGTTGTTTCCTTCTATTTGAAGAAGTGGAGCAGTTTAATTTTAAGCCCTCTGGCCTTTTCCACAAAATCCTGCATTTAGATAGCTTTTCAGAATTTGTAGTCTTGTCTTGAAGTGTGATTTTTCCAAAACTCAGGCCAATGCAGTCTCTTCTTCACTTAATCATGCTGGCCTATCAGTTCAGCAGTGTAAGTAAAGTTGGTGCAGTTTGTTTTTTCTTGTGTCATCTTAGGCTTGTTACCTGAAACTTTCTCCTGGTGCTTGCTTTGCAGTATAATCATGACAGTTCCTGTTTTGTAACAAGTGGGATTGATAAATCTGTAATATTTTTGTTTTGTAGGCCAGTGTATTGGCTTCCAATTCTACTGCTGCTGCTACTCTTTCCCTGGCAAACTCGGACGTCTCCTTGCTCAACTATCAGTCTGCTCTGTACCCGTCGTCTGCAGCTCCAGTTGCAGGAGTGGCACAACAGAGTGTTTCCTTACAGCCTGGAACCACCCAGATCTGCACGCAAACCGACCCATTCCAGCAAACGTTCATTGTTTGTCCCCCTGCTTTCCAAGGTGAGCAGAAAAACCCTTTGTATGGTACTGTGGTTTCACTTAGATGAAAATGACAAGTTGTGATTAACACCAAGTTCAGAAGGAACAGAAGATTGCTCTGTGCGTGTCGCTCGATGCTGTTGCATCAGATGTTGGTGCAGAATCAGGTCAGACATACGTAGACAATTTGGTTCTCTTCCAGGTAATGCCTGAACAGGTGACAGAATCTTGCCTGCCAAAGCTGCAGTCTTCATCTGGTTGCTCAACCAGTTTTTCCCCCCAAACTGAACACAACAGCATTCCTCAGAACGCAGTGAACAGAGTCAGAGCTATCTGAAAATAAGATGTCTTGCTGTGTTTTTTATGCCAAGAGTATCTGGTCTTCAAGTCAGTTCACTATCACCGACGCAGCTGTGTAGTTTGCTGACAAGACATAAACTGCAAGGAACTGCAATTAGTGAAGTTAGAAGAAGCATAGCTCTGTTAATCCTGAAAGTTCTCCTTTTGTTTTTATACCAGGATTGTGCTAGTGCAGAGTGTTATTTATGAAATGGGAACTGGTAACGCAGAATTAGATGTGCGTGTGGATTACTTGTTTCTGAAAACAAGACTTGAAGAGAGCTGAGCTTCTGAGGGCTGGTTGTCCATCACTGTGCTTTAGCAACTGGGACTGCAGAAGTATTGCCTTCAGCTGGTGATTTATTAGTGAGGTTTTTGTCCAAGGGAACGGTTCTTCTTCATCTGACGCTATATTCTTTTAGCTGGTAGGAATTTGAGAGGAATACATGAATACAGAAATAAAACATCTTAGCTGAGGTTTGTTCTTGTCCTCCACAGCTGGACTTCAGGCGACAACAAAGCACTCGGGGTTCCCAGTAAGGATGGAGAATGCTGTCCCAATTGTACCACAAGCACCTGCAGCGCAGCCACTGCAGATCCAGTCTGGAGTTCTCACACAGGTAAAATAGAAAATGAAATTAAAAATTCCAGGGTTAACTGCAGTTCCTGCCACCATCCAGGAGAACATGACTTACCCTCTGGTGCTTGGGGTGAATGCTGGGGGTTCTCAGAACGCTCTGAAAGGTCGCATGCAGATCGTTCCTAAGACAGTGTTTTCTGGTTTTGTTTTTCTGGAATATTTAAATATTAAATTGTTTCATGTCATATGCCTCCTTGGTTTTAGGAGATTGATTTAGGAACAGGAATAAACATGTACTTCCCAACTGTTCTGAAAAAAAAAAAAAAAGGCGGTATTTTTTCAGCCTTATAGATAGTGGTATACATTTTTATCTACAGTTCAAAAATAAGGCAGCAAATTTTAGAAGAAATCTGTTCTGTGAGAAGTGAGACCCCAGAAGGCAGAGGTGGCAGGGAAGATTATTCATGTTAAATTTCATCTTTAAATGAAATTGTTTCTGAATTCTTCTCCATTAGTTGTGTTGTTAGTGTGAGTTGATCTGTAGCAATGACGCACTGATTGCTGTCTGCAGTTTAAGTAGTAGGCAATATCAAAACTCACAGGTTTGAAACATGGATTTTTAGAATGACAGCAGTAATGTATTGTAAACTGAAACAAGTTTCAGTTTAAGAAAAGGTGCTTTAATATATAGTGAGTGCCCAGTAATTCCCAAGTATTATTCACTGAAAATGGAGCACAGTTCTGTTTATTTGCATAGGTTAAGTTTCTGCTGATGTTTACACATACTTCATTAATTGTACTGTCCAGGAAGTGTATCATACTGCTGACCTACTTGCAGAGGAGTAATTTTAGTTTATTCAGTCCCAATAATTTTGATGGCATTCTGTGATCTCTGTTTTGCTTGAAAGAACCGTGCAGGTAACAGTGTCCAAAAAGCAGAATCATTTGGAGGAACCCTGCCTGAATCCAAACCCTACTTTTCTTGGGAGTGGAAATTGTAGACTAAGAATCTAGTTTTAATTAGACATTTGAGGGACCAATATTGGTAGTTTCTTGGAAGTTCCATCAAAAAAGCCTTGCTTTTTAATAATGCAGAAGACCTCTGGTGCCTTTTAATAAATGCTTGCTGTTTCCAAGAGTACTGTATGTGACTTTGGAGGTACGACACTAAACGCTGTGTCCTCCAGGGGTGCAGTTGGTTACGGCTTAGTGTTTAGAAGACGGTGCAACTTGCCCTCTGGGAGCCGGTGAAATGTAATAGTAGGTGAGCACTATCTCATGTTTGCTTCTCAAATATGTCATCGGAGAGATCCTGTTCCCAAATCCCCCTGTTCCTTGTGTTCCCCTCAGGGACATGTAATTGCTTAGAGGAACGTGCCCAGAGGGTCAGAGTGTTGGTTTCACTGCATCCATTACAATTCTGGAACCTGCTCAAGCACCGTAAAATGCCAGTGAGGTGAAACCTTTTCTGGCCCTATTGCTGAACCCACTTTCCCTGCCTCAGTACGTTTGTTTCACTCACTGCCTGATCTACATTTCAGGGAAGCTGTACACCACTAATGGTAGCAACTCTTCATCCTCAAGTAGCCACCATCACGCCGCAGTATGCGGTCCCCTTTACTCTGAACTGCGCAGCCGGCCGGCCAGCGCTAGTAGAACAGACGGCTGCAGTACTGGTAATTGCCTCCCTTGATTGTGTTCACTAACTGAGTTTTTGTTTTAACTTAGACTTGCAGAGGGCATGGAAGCATGTGCCATCTTGTGGCTGTGTTCTCGCTACATCTTAATGTCTCGTTGTTTTCCTCCCCAACATTGCTGAAGCACTGTCTGACTCTGATGTTTAGTGTGGCTCTGTAAAGAATCCAGATCCATTGACTATTACTCTTTACTAGCCTAGTATTGTAAAGCTCTTCTACGCTAGGCTATGGAAGAGTGTAATTGTTCTTGTTCTTTGCTTACTATCCTATCTTTGCCTTTTGATTGTTGAATACAAAGGAATCAGTCTTAAGCTTGACTCTGCTACAGGTACCTGGATGGCCAGAATTTGATCTCCTTGGCAAGTTAGCTACCTGCTTTGTTTTCAACACCTGTAAAGCTGCTTTGTGTGTAGAAATGTTTCAGGTCATTAAGCGCAGGCTAAAACCTATAATGATAGTAAATTCTTTAGTGTATTGCTTTAGGAATTGGTTCCTCTTAACCTCTGTTCAGTATTGACAATACTTCTCTGGCCTTTTGTTATTTATAGCCAATCACAGGTAGCTTGCTTCATCCAGATAAAGATACTGTTCTTCACAGATACTTCCAGTTCATGTGTATTTCTTGGTTGAAATTAAAGGTGAGCTGTATCAAAAATGCCAATAGCTAGTCCTTAGGCTATTTGGAACAATTAAAAAAAAAAAAAACAAACCAAACGATGGGGAAGTAAACATGCCTTTAGTAAATACTGTTTTCAAAATTGTCCTCTTGGCATGAATTTGGCACCTGCGTCAGAACAACTTTGCACGTGCCACAAAAGTCATTGTAAAACTCCAGAATCAGATCAGTGAAGCTTATGAAAACATTGCAGTACACTCAAGTGCTGGTATCCTCACATGTCTTTCAAAGCACATTCCATTTCTTCTGTGAACCATGTTGTTTCTTGTGGCTTTAAAGTGGTAGCTTGAGTGTCATTTTCTTCCAAGATGGAGACCTCTCCTGAAGTGGAATTTGCTCGAGCCATACGTGTACTGAAATGAAACCCTACCTGTCTGAGCTCTTCTGAACCAAGTTAGGCGCTCCCTGTGCCTGAGGATGGGGAAGGCAGGAGAGGGGGCTCTCCTGGCTCACAGCCCCGAGCTCACACAGCTCCAGGGATGTATCTCCTTTCCTCCTCCTGCGTTCTGACTGCTGAAAGGCTGCAGTCTAGGCTCTGAAAATGGCAAGGGGTGACTGTAGCAGAGCTTGGGACACAAGAGAGTTATTAGTGATGTTTTCAAAAGCCTAATTTTGATTGAACAAATTAGACCTGTTCCCCTGTGCGTGTACAGTGGACTTGTCACTCAGCTCCGCTGTGCAGCAGTGGGAGATCAGAGCCAGCTGTCTCCAAGCCGTGAGCCTGGATTCTGAGTTCCTCTGGAGAACTTACTATTTCTGTTTGGATTCTGGGAGCCTTTGGCGTGATTTCGCTCACCTTTAGTGCTTCCGACACTTCTCCCCTGCTGCTTCCCCTCAGTTTGCATTAGCCATTTGCTAAGCTTTGCGTATTTTTGTCCTTCCTCTGTCAATACAGTTCGTCGCTTGGAAGGCCCGATTTCTGCCTCTGGTTGGGAATTTATATATCTTGCTGTATTAAACTCTCTGCTTTGTCTTGTGCAGGTGTTGGCTTTTGGAAAGACGCATGGTGTGACTTTTAACATATTTCTCTTTTTTTTTTTTAATATTACTGTTATTATTATTATTCCGCTTATGTTGGCAGAGGTTTTAGCAGTTCTCTGCTTTGAAGGCTTCTTGTTTGGAACCGGTATTTGTGACAAGTGGATCTGTTACTTGCAGAAATATTTTGTTTAAAACAGGAGGTTTTAATATTTTAACAACCAATGTACAATAAAGAGGCATGTGTTTTAAAAATCATGAGAATATTGTACTGCAGAATTTAGATGTGGGTGTTTTTTTTTTTTGCAGAAAATTCTGTATTTTATCAATTTGAGCACAAACATTGATCATACTAACGAATGGAAAATAGCTCCACCTGTCTCCCATATAACATTTCTCACTTGTGGCTTTTCTTTATTACTTCAGTTGAGGAGGGGTAAATTTCCCTGATAACAACGCTATCTCAGCTATGAGATAGCTACCTCAATATGAGCCCTGTGATCCAGGTGAACAGAAAGAACCAAATTGCCTTCATATTTTGGAATCTTTCAGCAGAGCAGTGTGCATAAACTTGCATGCTAAACAGTCCTGACCTCTCACGCTGCATCCAGCAGTGCAGTATCTGGCTGCGTTCTGCAGTACAGTGTTAGCACTTTTCCCCAGGTGACATCTGGGATACAAAAGGTTAGCAAAGTGTCAGGAGAAGCTTGCTTCTCTGTTGTTTGCCCTTTTGCTATACTGAGGCCTTTAGAGAAAGTGCAATGATGTGCCTTTATCTCTGCAAGTTAACAATCTACATTAAGTGCATTTATTGCTTGGAACAAATCTCTCCCTCTCTGTAGGAACTGAAATCTAGTGAACCTGTGTATCTGCTTGTTGTTTTGCAGCAGGCCTGGCCTGGGGGAACCCAGCAGATACTGCTTCCTTCCACTTGGCAGCAGCTCCCAGGAGTTGCTTTGCACAACTCTGTTCAGCCAGCAGCTGTGATTCCAGAGACGATCGGCAGCAGCCAGCAGCTAGCTGACTGGAGGTAGGGATTGCACAGGGTGCAGCTCCGTGCCATCGCAGGACTGCCTGCGCTGCACAGGATGGCTCCCTCTCCTTCCAAATCATGCAGGGGCTCAGTGCAGCTGTGCCTATGCTGCAGGGCCTGCGGCATTGTCATGAGATTGGGGTCTTTTTTTTTCTGCCCCAGGAATGCGCATTCCCATGGAAATCAGTATAGCACTCTCATGCAACAGCCGTCGTTGCTGACCAACCACGTGACGTTAGCTACGGCGCAGCCTCTGAACATCGGAGTTGCTCATGTTGTTAGGCAGCAGCAGCAAAGCAGCAGCGTTCCAGGAAAGAAGAACAAGCAGCCAGCACCAAGTGCAGCCAAGTAAGGCTTTGTCTCCCAGCCCTGGAGAGACCGTGGGTGTGTTGTGGTGTGCTTCCGTGGTGTGAAGAACTGTTCTCATGATCACAGAATTTTTGTCTGTGTAATTCTGAATGTGCGACAGTTGCTTTTAGTTATGTTTGGATAAAGTCTTTGTACTACAGTCACTGGTTCAAGTGATCTTAGTTTCAATGAGAGTGCAAGGACTGTGACTGACCAGGTGCTTTCCTGTACGGGTCAAAGTGGGATTTTATGCATTCAGGGTGTATCGGTGGCACAGCAATACAGCTGACAGAACGGCCAGCTGGCTCACAAGGGGCAGCAGGTTTCTGGCACTGCGCAGGTGAATCGGTCCTGTCCAGAGAATTGCTGAGTGCATTGGTCCCTCCTGAGACACATTCCGTGGTGCCTTCCTGGATGAGTGTCTGCACTGAGATTCTCTTTGTGTATTTCAGGACGTTTCTTTTTGTATGTGTGCTCCATCCTGTTGGAGCCCGGCTGTTCTTAATGCTGGTGCTGATCTGTCCTGGCCTGTTGACACACAGCTGAATACTGCTTTGCTTTTCCTTCAGGACCAGCTCAACTCTAGAGACTGTGCCCACTCAAGTTTACTCACTCATTGGGAGCAGTCCTCTGCGCTCCACGTCGTCCTCCTCCAATGTGCTCATCCCAGTGCAGGAGCAGCACCAGCCCATTGTGATCCCAGACACTCCAAGCCCACCTGTCAGCGTCATCACCATTCGCAGCGACACTGATGAGGAAGAGGACAGCAAATACAAACCTGCCAGGTAGGAGGTTCATTTAGGCAGTCATTACTGATATGTCCATATGTCCTGAGCTTAGCCCAGGCATCAGGGAGAGTGGAGACTGCTACTTGCAAAGCTCTGGCTAGGCTGAGAAGCACTGCATAAGACTGAAAATGCTGCATCACGTTCACTGTGTTGTTTGTCTCTCTAGTTGATCAGAATCGTGTCTGGCAAGGAGGAGGGTATGAGATCTGGAAGAGAGATGTCTTGTGGGAAAAGCTAGACTGTTTCTTGTTTGTCTTTTTTTTTCCCTGTAGTTTGGGTATGAAGCAGAGATCCAATGTCATCAGCTACGTTACTGTTAACGACTCCCCTGATTCTGACTCCTCCCTGACCAGCCCCTATGCCACAGACCCGCTGTCTTCTCTCAGGGGAACAGGCAGTGCCCTGGAGCTGCCAAGCAGAGGAGCAGCCGACAGCTCCAGCTCTCGGACTATCATTGTGCCACCACTGAAAACACAGCTCAATGACTGCATTGTGGCCACCCAAGCTTCAGGTAGGTATGATGTCACGGGTTGCTGTGCTCACTGGTTTCTGCGAAGGCTCAGATGCTGTCTCATACCCGACAGCTTTATCCTCGCGATTTTGAACTCTCTGCGGTAGGTCTTCAGCAGCTATAAGTGTCATAGCTGATGTTCTGAGAATGCAGGCCTTGGTCTGTTTTTAGAAGGATCTGTAAACATTCTTGTACAATCAAATTCTAAATTGTAGTTGAAGAAATAGCACTGTTATGGAAGTAAGCTCCGTGCGTTCTTCAGTTACCTAAGCTGGTTATCATAGTGCATGCAGCGTGAGAAGGAAGAAGGGATTCAGCTGTTGAAATCTTTCAGGCATCCTGAGCAGCACCAGTAAGACCAAGCCAGTGGCCTCTGTGAGCGGGCAGTCGTCAGGATGCTGTATAACACCTACTGGGTACCGATCGCATCGTGTGGTAACGAACGGCGTGCAGCCTCTCAATCTCAGCCAGGTAGGCACTGTGTGGCTTTTGCTGGGCTTTGAACACAATGCGGCCAATTGCTCTAGAAATGCTATGTTGTGGCAGAAGGAAGGACTCGTCTGCGAGAGGATGGACAGCTGCTACCTCATTAATTCATTGAAGATAATTCTGTTCTGTGGCTATGCAGGGTAGAGTAGACCCTGTGGGGAGTATAGGTGAAGTTTCTTGGAGCAAAGAATTTGTTTGTGTACTGGAGTGCAGGAGAAGGAAATACAGTTGTGTCCATATTCTTTGTTTGTGCCCCAAGTCATGCCTGTCTTGCAGTGAGTCATTCTTTCCGCTCATGGGAGAGGGACACCGGGATCCAGCTGTTGAACTAAAGTAGCATTTAAGGCACTGGATAGTGTGAGATGAGGGGATTCTTCTGTTCTTTACCTTCCTTTCCTAAATCTCACAAAGGTCCGACCAAGAGATTAAGCTTGGACCTCATCTCTCAGACCAACATTTAGCACTTGAAACCTTTAGAGGCTGGTTTTACTTAAATTTGTGTCACTGCTTTTGATGTTTGAGATAAGCTGCTGTAGCGTTTCGGAAGATAGGGAGTGATGCATCTCCAGTTTGGCATGGGGACAAGGCGGGCTCTGCAGTGCTAAATTGGGGCAGCCCTGCTGCCTGTCTCGCTGAGGCCTTGGACAGGAGTTCAAGGGCTAGGTCAGGCTTAGAGCCTGCCTACGTTTCTACAGCCAGGTGCTGTGGTACCCCAGGTGTGGTAGTTTGGTCTCATTGTAGAGGAAAAGTAACCTTAGGCTGAGCGGGACTGCAGTAACCCTTCTCACCTCTACAGGAGGATATCACGGAGATGGGATGGGAGGATGTGGCGGAAGTGTGAGAACGGCTCTGTCTGAACCCCTCCTTGCTCCCCAGGGATACCTGTTAACTTTATTTCCTCCTCCTCCCCGCAGAACCAGCAAACAACAGTGCTGGCCTCACAGGAGAGAAGCGGAAACGCGGTCCCACGTAGGCAGCAAGCTTACGTGGCACCCCTCACGTCAACTATTTCTCAGGCTCCCTACGCGTTTCAGCACAGCAGCCCAGTGCATCCCCACCTGGCAGCAGCAACTGCAAATGCACACCTGTCCAGCCAGCCACACATGTACACCTACGCTCCGACCACTGCTGCGCCGCTGGGCTCCACCACCTCCATCGCCCACCTCTTCTCCCCTCAGGGCTCCTCGCGGCACGCCCAGTACGCTGCCCACCCGAGCACTCTTGTCCACCAGGTCCCTGTGAGTGTCGGCCCAAGTCTGCTGACCTCTGCAAACGTTCCGCCCGCCCAGTACCAACACCAGTTTGCTCCCCAGTCCTATATTGGTGCTTCCAGAGGATCTGCTATTTACACTGGATATCCGCTGAGCCCTACAAAGATCAACCAGTACTCGTACTTGTAGTTCCCAGTAGAGCACTGTCCTGCGATAGGCCGGGGAGGTTGGAGAAGGATTTCAGGTGAATCTTTACCTGCTAATGACTGCCTGGTTTTTGTTTCTCCCTTCTCTGGTTGTATGTTGTTCAAAAATGTCTCTAGTGAGTTCAGTCACTAACCGAGCAGCATGCTTTGTTACCAGTACAAGGGTCACTAATTAAGTTTTTAAAATTTTACTTACTTTTTATAGATGCTTTTAAAAAATTCATGGTCACATTTATTTAAAATTGTTCTGTTGTGCTAATGGAGAAGGAAAGTCAGTGTCTTGGAAGACAGATCCTGATGATTTTTTTTAACTTGTGTAATTTAAACAAAAAGACTAGCAGATTAGTTTTCAGCAGCTTGCACAAATCCATGTTGCCACTAAAAATGTAATGCACGTTTATCTCTTTGTGTTGCTAGGGCAGTTTGAAAATCAGGTTTAGTGTTTTAACTTTTGTTCTGTTTCACTTTGTCTCTAACAAAGTGCTGGTTCTGCAGAAGCCATTACATCTTCATATATTGCTGTCAACATTTTCTATTCTCTGCTTTTTTTAAGGGCTGGTAGGGGCAGCTGCCTTGTACTAGCAACGTTATATATTCAGGAATCAGCGAGAACCCTGGAATCTGTTTTGTTTTCTTGAAAATTCTTTGTTTCCATAACACAACTGAATTTTTATTGCATTCACTGAAGAATTCTTTGTCAGTTTTTCAAACCGTATTCAAGATCACACTGTGTAGCAGAACTCAACACCTTTACCAAGATGCTGTAGTCTTCAGCTGAGAATGACCAGTGCCACGTTCCTCTAAAATTTGGGTTCTGCAGCATATTAGAAGCTGGCCCTGCACTGGAGCCAGATGCCTTCACAGAAGCGCAGAGCTTTTTTGTTCTCTTTTTTTTTTTTTTTTTAGTATTTTTTTTCACGTGATTCATTTATGAGGGAGTTGAACAATTTGAAATACAATGAAACATGGCTGTATTGATGTGTACAGCTTTTTATACTCCTGTGACCGTATCCTCCTGGATATGTCAGCAGCTACTTTAAAGCGCTCTTATGAAGACTTGTATACAGTACATGCATGTAGGAATTGAAAAAAAAAAAAAGGAAAAAAATTGAAAGAAAAAAAAAAAAGGAAAAAAATCCAGATTTTAAAGTTTATTACTGAATTTAAAACTATTTTAGAAGTTTTGTATTGGTGGTGTTTTAATATTTTACATAAAATGAAATATGTACATATTGATTAGAAAAATATAACAAGCAAAACTTCCTGCTAACCCCAAACGTTCTGTCTTTGTAATCAAATGTGTAGTGATTATACTTGAACTCTGTACTTAGTGTTTGTCTAATTCTTAAACGTTCCTGGGGATGGAGTTGGTGTATCCTTTGTATTTAAACCAAAATGAGTTGATTCATGTTGGAATGTATGTGTTATAATGCAATGGTTAGAGCTCATCACTGTAGCACTGAGCGGAGTAGAGCTTCATGAGAGACAAGGATACTTCTGATTTGTTTTGCACAGGTATGTGTGATGAAGAGTTGTTTGGTGTGTCCCCTTATTGTAGTGCCTTAAATGATGATGTAGTGTGAATAGAGTTTACAGTGAGCTTGCCTTATGAGGGACCAGCAAGCCCCCGTCGAATTGAAGCAATTCACTAAGCTTACACAGCAGGAGCGGCCGGGCGCTGCGTAGCGCGCTGCTCTCGGTTGGAACGCTATCGTAACGGCTGCGTTTCTGTTCAGATGTTCCCTTACAGCTTTTCCTGGGACTGGCACATGTACTGTTAGATGTCTGTCAGTGCGTGTCGGGTAGGGTAGTGCTGGGAATGCGTTGGAATGTTTCGTCTAATATCGCAGAAGTGATTAAATGTGTGCAATCACTTTTTGTTAGGTTAGTGTGGCGTCACCTTCCCCCGCGTTAATGGTAGGCATTTCCTGTAGAATATTGCTAGCTTGGTGATAGGATTTTTATACCAAAGAGAGCCTGCTGTAAAGCACATAATACCATTAAAAGTTTTATAATGCTACTGCTGATGTGGAATTGTTGGGAAGGTTTGTCAGCTGTATGCCTCGGTAGTGTTCAGAGGAAGTACTCTGCCTGGATAATCCGTGCAGGTTTTCAACTACGTGCTGTTTTCTCGGGTCCCGTGTAGTAGGAATTATTTATTTCTCATCTGCAGCATACAGATGGGGTACCTTGTCCACAGGGAAAATAAACTGGCTCGAGCAGTAGCGTTACTGCAGCAATAAGAGGTTTTGGTGACCTTGAGTCCCGTTCGCGTGCCATCCCAGTGGAAGGCGGGCCGCCTGTCTGACCCGCGTGTGGAAAGTGCGCAGTTAGCTGCTGGAACTCCTTACCATCAACAGAAGGAAGTCAGGGCTGAGCTGGGCCCGACGAGCTGCTGAAGGTTCGGCATCTCGTTCAGAAGAGGGACCAAGGGCTTCTGAGCTGGGCCGGTAGCGTTAGTGGCGTTGTTGTTCCGTGTGTTTCTGGTCAGAGCACTTCTGTAAACGCGAGGTTAACCTGCCGATCTTGCTGTGTGACATCACTGGTGTAGACGATGCTTTTGTTGCTGTAAGCACTTTCTTCCTTTTTCCATATGACATTGCTTGTTTTCAGTGCTTACCTTGAGATACCTCTTGGGTTCAGAGTTGTGCCTTTCCATCAAAAGGCAAAACAAGTCCCAGTTCCTGTGTTTCAGGAAAATTTTATGTTTCATAAATAGGAAAGTGTTTTGTATGAAGTCCTAACCGGAAAAAAAGACCAGTACCAAAATGTGCTGGTAATTAGCGGAAGAACTTGCCTACCACCCCCCACCCCCCCCCAAAGAAAAAAAAAAAGGTAGGTGAACATGACCATTAAACCTAGTCAGATGTATTCACAACGCGCGGTAGCATCTCTGTCCAAGTTTCCAAAAGTCTTGGAACAAAGAGGATGAGGCAAGGTGAAGCCTGCTCCGCTGACAACAAGCTGTTGATTTCCCTGAAGGTCCTCTGTGACACACAGCGTAGACCAGGCGGACAAAAGAAGTGGGACCAGGCTCTGGTCCAGGCGCACTGCGTCCGCAGATGTGGCTCTGACCCCGTACGTGCTGCCCAAAGAGGAGGTGCATCCCTTCTCCCCATCCAGATCCAGCTCTCAGATGAGTTTCAGTGATGGACTCATCACAGTCCTCGTCAGAGCTGCCACACCTATTTTGTGAATAAATGTGCTATCTGGATAGAAATTGGCGTCCTCTGTAATTTTGTTTAAAACTAGTTTGGGATTCGCCTTTGGAATACTTGGTAGACATGGATTCATGGTGTGCTCCATGGGCTGTTAAATCAGAGCTGTTGTTACCTGGCCTGGATTCACAGCTGTGATAGCCACTGCAGAGGCAACTTCTGGAGCTTTCCTGCTTCGCACGTAACTGACGGGATGCAGTAATTAACCCGACTCAGCGATTTCTTTTAGTACATGAGACTAAATTGCTTCTAAATGACAGGATTGGCACAGCCCTGCTTTCTTTTTTATTTAAACTTCTGAATGGTGCCGCATGTCCACATGGTTGTTTGTTGCTAAACTTTATATAATGTGTGATTTCAGATTCAGCTTGAAATATATCTATCTCACTACATGTAGCAGTACATTATATGTAATGTTAGTATTTCTGCTTGAATCCTTGATATTGCAATGGAATTCCTACTTTATTAAATGTATTTGATATGCTAGTTGCTGTGTAAAATTTAACTTTCTTTTATGGTTGTGCTCTTCCTTTTTACAAGCCGCTAGGTACAGGTAGTTTCTGACAATTACTGATCTATGTTTGTATTGCTGATGTACTTAGGGGGTATGTAAAAATCATTTTAACAAAAGAAATAGATATTTAAAAATTTAATACTAACTATATGGGAAAAGGGTCCATTGTGAAAACATAGTTTATCTTTGGATTCAATGTTTGTCTTTGGTTTTACAAAGTAGCTTGTATTTTAAGTATTTTCTACATAATATGGTAAAAATGTAGAACAACTGCAATGCATCAATAAAAAGGGTTAATTTTCTGTACGCCACTCATTTGGTCGCTTGATCCGTGAAGGGGCCGGAACACGCTTTGGGCTCTTCTGGGGCGGGGCCGGCGCTCCGCGAGCTCCATCGGCGGGGGCGGCCGGCGGCCGGG
>VXAV01009469.1:103333-116173 GCA_013399715.1 Alectura lathami | reverse complement strand
AAAGCCTCTCTGCAGCATATAAAATGAATCCAGATCTCTCTCGTAAGTGCAGTATATCCTCTCCATGAGTGTTTTTCATACTATGAATATTTACCACCTTTTTATGGCTCAGTGCATGCTGTAAAAATGAGTTTTGTAGGAAGCTGGGAGACAAGGGGACGTTGGTGCACCTTCTCTAATAAACAGCCTCATTACAGGCAGATAGGAGGATGGCTCCGGCGTGACCTGCACCTCCCTGCCTCATTCCTTGGGAACTGAGATATTGGAGCGGCCCTTCAGGGGCTTATCTCCAGCAAGTGAGCACAGGGAGGTGGGAAGAAGCAGGACGCGTGGTAGGAAGAGAGGCAGATGGCCTGGTGGTTAGAGCTGGGAAGGGGAATGAGGCTCCTTCTCCAGCCTAGGAAGGGTGGTTGGTGTGTTACACCTCGGGAATCCTTCTGCTCCTCTCTGCCTCGTTGTGTTAGCTCACGTGTAGGGAGGAGGTGGCGACCCCAGCTCTGTTCTGTGTAACACACACAGATCCGTGAGTGGCAGCCATCGACCCTGGTCTGGGAAGAGACCATTAGCATGTCCCATCCTTCCCTCTGCTTTGTTGCTTTTTTTCTTCCTGTTTCCAGGAGCCTCCTGTGGCAGGGACCTCGAGGTGTGATGCTTAGGGGACGTTAGGGGATGGTCTGGGTCCTGAGCAGGAGCGCACAGCCTGCCCTGCTGTTTGAAACATTTGCCTGCTGAGACTGGGACAGCAGCTAGTGAAGGATGCTCTCTGCCCAGGAGAGCTTGGATCTAAATCTAAATGACAACCAGCAAATAGATAGAGGTGTGGAGAGAGAAGGGAGCAAGGAGAGAACTCAGTGCCATGGCGGAGGTTTGAAGCCTGCTGCCTGCTGTGTCCCTACAGCCATTCAGCTGACCTGCTGGGGGGAGGATGCTGCTTTTATTTTGCTCCTGTTCTGACATCCCCTTTGCTGAGCCCCAGTGACATCTTCCCCCTTCCTTGCTAGACCCTACCCATGAGCTGGCATGCAGCTGCACTGTCCTGAGATCCGAGCTGCAGAAACCCACTGCTTCCCTTCCCCCTGCTCCCCCAGTAATTTTTGCTTCCATTCTCCTTGCCCTCTGTTAAATTATGGCCCGTTCTTCCCATGACCTTGCGCTTTGCTCTGCCTTTGTTCCATTGATTCCTGCTGGCAAGGGACGGGGCCGAAGTGCCGCCAGGCTCCTCCTGCCCGGCCCCTCGCCCTGCAGCCTTTGTTGGGAGCAGCCCCGGGGCTCGGTGTGCTCCTTGCAGGCAGGGCAGAGGCGTCACGGAGGAAGAAAGGCTCTGGTGTCCCTGCAAAGCTGTCACACGTGGCAGGGAACGGGCTGAGCACTGGGGCTGGAGCAGAGCGGCTCCAGCAGTGCATCTGTGCCAAGGGAGCGGGGAGAGCTGAGTCCGTGGAGCTGCTGCCAAGGCGCTTGAGCCCGGTTGGTGGGAATCGTCATCCCGGGGGCTGAGCTGGTTGGGGGGCTTGGGATATCTTCCTCTTATAAAAATAATGTGGAAGGGGGTGAAAAAAACGACTCTCATTCCTTGTTAGATGCTGGTTATCTGAGGCTGGGTGATTTCCCGTGCAGCTTGGCGCAGCGCTCTGTTTACTCAGGGCTGCTGGGTCCAAGAATCTTTCACAGCAAAACCCGTGACAGGGACAGGGAGCGTGAGATAGGGCTCGATCTCCTCCGCGGTGTCTGCAGCGCTGAGTGCAGCGTGGTCCCTCGCTGGAGCTCGCCTGGCTCTGTAGTCTGCCCATTGCACAGCACTGAGAGGGCAAAAGTGGGATCACCTGCTAGTGGTTGGTTTGCCTTCTCCTGTTGGAACCCTGTGACCATCCGTGGGGTCGTGGGCTGGGTTCCCACCTTGCTGTTGTGCATCCTCAGTGCGTCTTCTCTGCTGCAGGTCACCTTGCAAAGAGTGGAGGCAAAGCCCTGCTCCCTGGGGCAACCCAGGGATGAGTTTTTGATCTGCCTGGCTGCCTCAGGCTCCCAGGTCCTCTAGTCAAAGCTGATAATGAGAGCTGGGGTTCTGCTGGGGAATGCGCTGCTGAGGCAGCTCCCTGGCCTCTCACCTGTCACAGTGCCATGTCAGGTGCATCAGGTGAGGGCTGGACTTTCTCTTCCCATGACAATGGGGAAAAAAAAAAAAAAAAAATTTGATTTCAAGATCTTTGGGGAAAATATTTGACTTCCAAAAAGCTCCCTGGGTCGCCTTCTGCGCTGCCTGGCTGGAACAAGCAGGGCTGCAGCGCGGCATGCACACTCCATGGGGTGTGTGGGGCCGGCACTGAGGGTGATCAGCATGCTGAGGGCTTCCTTGAGCACTCCTCGCCTGTAATATTGCTGGCCTGGATTCATAACTGCACAGTCCTGCTGATAATGTCTTTCATTTTCAGCTTTAATATTAAAAACTGCCCTGATTTGGCTGCCTTGCTATTGCAGTGCTTTGTGGAAGGTAGGAGAGGAGGCAGGAGCAGTTGCCTTTTGTGGGGGCAGGCAGCTCTCAGTGGGGCTGTTGGTGGCTTCTGGGGTCAGAGGAACAGATTGAGGGGGTTAGGGCCTGGAAAAGGGCCGGTGCTTAGCCGGTGTCAGTGGGCTGACAGCTGCGTGTGTGGCCTGAGTCGTGGAGGAGGGGGGGGCTTGGTGCTGTGGTAGGGCCCCTGCGCTGAGGCCGTGTGCTGGATCTGTGGGTTTAGGGGGTGAGAAGGCGAGCACCTGCCTCTTCCCTGCTCTGCAGCCTTGGAAGGAAAACGCCGCGGGTTGTGCAGGAAGGTGACACGCTGACACGGGGGTGCCTGCCCCAAATCCGGGCTGAAGGCCCCCCGCCGATGGCTCTCCGCCTGGTGCTTTGTCACCTTGTCTGCCATGGGGTCCCCCCTGCGTGAGGCACCCAAGGGGACAGTGCCCATGGGGACAGGGCCTGCGGGTCGGTGCCGTGTGGCCGGGCGCTGCCAGCTGCAGTGCTGCTTGCTGAGCCGACACGCTCTGCAGCTTTGCAGAAGTTGTTTGAAGGGTAAACTGAGGCAGGAGGTGAGGGCTGACGAGATGCAAATCGCGCTGATAGGCTGACTCGGCGCCTGGAACGTGAACTTCAGCGCTGCCTCTGGCCGGCCGCGTCCTTTCCCATCTGCTCTCCAGTCGCCGCTGTTTGAACGCGTTTTACTCGGGGCTTTGCTTACGGGCGGCCGCGAGCCTCCGCAGCCGGCGCCGAGTGCCAGCTTTGTTAGCAGGCGGGTGACAGGGTCGTGCGAGACGAGGTCGGAGGCAGCCTGTGCTGTGCAAAGCCTCGAAATGCCACTTGTGGCTCTGCTGAGCTGTGGGTGCTCCCGGGAGCAGCGGTTGCAGGGAGCTGTCGGTACATCCAGCGCCGAGGCAGGCACTGGGCTCGCCCAGCTGGACGTGGAGCTGTGTGCGGTGGCTCTGAGCATGAAGGACAGTTGCTTGGCTCCAAATGTCACCTGGAACAGGAATGATTTTGTTGCTCTTATAAATAGCACCGAGGGGTTTTGTAACCTTTCTTAACTAACGCGCGCTGGGCAGATTGCGGCAGCTTTGCACGCGTGCTGGCTCGCAGGCAGGTGCAACCTCTGCTCACTCAAACATGGTGCTTGTTTGTGAGGTTTTATTTTTCTTCCTAAGATGCTGCATCTTTAACAAGCCCTTGATAGATGAGAATTTGATGCTTGCAGTGACAAACAGTCTCTTCCTTCCTGCCCATATGCAACATCATGCTTTCAGTTTCCCCAGCGTTATTATGGGAGGATATTGATTTTAAATCTGTTCGGGGACGCTGTAATTGTATATTAGATATTTTGTGTTGGTTTGCAGGGCTGCACTAATGCAAAAGGCTTGAGCGTTTCCGTACAATCTAAAGGGGGAAGATTGCTAAGGACCTTGAGGTTTTGAAGAGGAGAGAGGGAGGGAGGGAGGGGGAAGAGAGAGAGAGAGAGATACTGTGGTAGGAAGATTCAGAGATGTGTTGTGCTTTTTTTTGTGTTGTTTTTTTCCTCCCCTTTCTCTCCCCCAGTTGCTTTGCATCAGGGCATGAAAGGAGTGGAAACACCAGGGGGACAAAAGGCACCAGAACAAACGATGAAACTCAGTAAGGAAATCAACTGGATTCAGAATTTATAGCTTGAGAACGTTGCATTGATCAGAGTGTGAGCAGTCATTATGTGCCTTCGGACTGCGTGATTAGGAAAGCAGATCAAGGCTCTCAGGATGATGATTTTTCTTACTTTTGTTTTTTTTTTTTTTTTCCCCCTGTCTGTAATGCATGCGTGAGTGTGTGTTTGTGTGTGTGAGAGCAGGAAAATACCAAAGTCTCTCTGGTCGATTCTGCATTGAGGAAAGTACAGCCTTATCTGATACTCAGGTCTCTCCTCTCTCTCCTAGATGAAATTTTAGGCAAGAGAAGAGTATGTTCTCCCAACAGCAGCAGTGAGTGTCCTTTAGAGAGCAAGAAAGCCCGAAGTGAGTCCCCAAAGGGTAAGTGCTGCATCTCCCTCCCCCATCCCCTTCCCCTTCCCTTTCTTCTCCTTTCTTAAGAGTGGAACTTAATTGAGATCAGAGAGGGAGGGGGCTGCAGCGCTGAGGGTGCGCGGGGAGGGCTGCCTGGGCTCTGGCTTTATCTGATGGGGGGAAGCTTGCGGTGCGAGGGGGGAGTTGCCTCTTAATTAGGATAATTATTTTACGATTCAAAAAGCAAGCTGCAGCTTTTGTGGTGGGTTTTAGGGGTGTTTCTACTTCTCGGGCGGAATGTCTTGATGATGTGTTTAATATAAAAGATACAGGGAGGCTTATCATGCTGGCATCTGTTCCTTTAAAGGGAAAAAGGAGAAGCGAGCAGGGAGGATAGGGCTGCCTGGTTGTTTCGTATGCATTTATGGCACCGTTCCTATAGAGATGGGATCTGCAGAAGGTTTTTCTTGTTAGGGATTTTTTCAGTCTCCTGATTTGTTTTATGGCTCTTTCCTATAAACATGATTTTGAAACTTTCTTTACGGCTGGCGGAGTGCAGTGGGTAATGGAGCCTGCAGTTAATGAGTTTGTCTCCAGGTTGCGTAAATGAGGGCTTGCAGGCCCTTCACTTGCAGGCTTTGTTGTTAAGTTCAGACTAATTAGCTGTCAGCAGTGCCCACCTCCATCACTGTGCCTAACCTGTGCTCTTCTGGCTGCTGGAAAAAATAAAAACTGGGCAGGCGGGCTGAGGCTGGGTGCTGAGCACGGGTCGGGAGCCCAGCAGCTGGGTCCCTTCGAGGCCTGCGTCCTCAGTAACCGGGGGGGCTTCTCCGTGCAGCAGTTTGTCCTGAAGCCTCCTTCAGCCAAGCACGTTATGTGATGGTATGTGAAGATGTGTTGTAGGCGATTGTACCGCATCCCGGGTTTACGTAATGTTCCTGTATGTTGTCCCCACATTATGAGCTGAAAGGCAGCATGCTCTGAGAGGGTGCTGAGTGCTGGTGTCACTTCATTGCTAGCACTGCCTCTCAGTGTACTAAACCTTCACTTTCACATGACCATCTCCTGCCTGTTAACTCTTTATTCCAATTAAAAGCACCTCAGCTTTTTACTGCAAGGTGTAAAGAGGGAGTCCTGTGCATTGCTGCTCTTTGCTTGCTTTCCTCGGTCTGTTCATCTGCCCTACGGCTGTTATCCTCAGGGAGTTTGCTGGGGATGTGCAGGTACGTTCCAGCAGGGTGCATCTGTGGGTTCTGAGATGCGTTTGGTACGCAGCAGCGTGGGCTCCTGTACCGTGCTGATGCACCTGCTGTCTGCTGGGGTCCTTCTGGTTCCAAGGCTGTGCACGCTCAGAAAATGAACCCAGGTAACAGCAGCCCCCATGGCTAGGCTGGGAATGGGCTGAATCTCAGTCCAGCCGTCCAAACCCAAGCTTTTGCCTTTGGATTCACCTAGGGAAGTGCCTGATCCTGCACAGGTGGGTGCTTTTGCCATCGGAGCAGCAGGCCCAGTCGTCCCGTTCTGTCCCCTCCTCTGCCTTCCCACCGTCTCTGCTCGCTTTGTGGGCTGAGCACAACCCTTGGCTTTGTGGTGTGTGCTCGGGATCCAAACCCTGCTCCTCAGCTCTGGGTGACTCAGGCAGGGATTCCCCCGCTCATTCGAAGGGGGGTTCCCAGGAAGCCCTGCATAAAAGCAGACGTGTATTTTCCACTCCCACTTCTTTCTCAGAAAGCCTTCCCTGCCCTTTGCAACAATGCGAGACAGAGTGGAAATTCTGAGCTGGGCCCTTTACTCATCGCCACGTTTCACTCAATCACGGGGGACTCCCCAGCTCCCTCCAACACCGTGGCAAGTATTTTAAGCCCAGGCTGAGCTGATGCCAGCACGTCATCAGAATAGTGGGGGGTGGTAAGGGTGGCGTCTTCTGTGCTTTTTTAGGGCCTTTGTTTCCCCACTGCCTGCCACACAGAGAGGGTGAAGGAGGGGAAGAGCTGCCCTTTGTGTCCTTTGCCATGGGCAGTGAGAGCACCTTGTGGCTAGGAGCTTGCAGGAGACTTCCCACCCATTGTGGGTGTGACAGGGCATTTCAACACAGTGGACCCCAGGGGCTGGCCACCCCGGATTTCGGATCCCAGCCATCCTTTGGAAGAGAAGTGACCCCAAATCTCTGTAACAAGGAGACAAGGCAAGGAGCGCAGGGCCAGCCGGGCAGACCCTCCCTGACCAAGGGAAAAAGACACCTGTAGGGCTGGAAGCCCTCACAACAGGGCGGCAGCAGCCCTCCCTCCCTCTCTGCCTGCCTTCCCCCTGGGATGCTCGCTGTGCACACCGGGGATCAGCAGAGCCCTCGCTGGCAGAAGCAGCTGGCAAGCGGAGCAGAACGTTCTCGTGTCTCGTATGGAAATGCGAGCGCCTGGCTCAGAGCGAGAGGAGCTTCCTCCCCGGGAGACAATTCCCCATTCCCCTGGCTCCCGAGGCAGCAGCACGGCTGGAGATTGCTTCCCCGGTGCCTCAAGACGTGCGGTGGCAAGAAGGGGAACGTGGCTGTAGGAATATCTGAGCTGCTGGGAGATGAATCCGTAGGAGCCTTGTCACTTGGGAGGGTTTAAAGCTAGGCTGGACCTAGGCTGCCACTGCCCTGCCTCTGGAGCCACAGAAACGCATGGTGTCAAGGTGATGGCAAGGCAGTGCCTCGTCCCAGCACAGCATCATCCCAGGGCTGGTTCTGGGGACAGAGGGGTCCCCACAGCCGAGGCTCCAGGGGATGCTTGGGACCACGTGCGCCTGCCCGGCTCTGACTCCCCAGCTGCTGGGGGAGATGTGGGGAGCTCGACCTCCCGCGCTACCCCTTGTAATGGCAAAAGCAGACAACAGAGCTGGAATGATTGCTGGTTGAGTCATGTGAAATCTGCGACTTCTAAGTGTGGAAATGCAGCTTTTTGCTGGGCTCCTCCTTCATCTGAGCTGCACCCCCCTCCTCGCACCTGAAATCTGCTCTGGGGCTGATCTGATGGAGTTTATGGTAATTAAGCATTATTAACTCCCCTTCTCCCTCCCTTTTTTTCCTCTAATGACACAGCTGTGGGGAAAAAAGAAAAATCAGTGACTTTCCTAATTCAGGTCTGTGGCATGCAGCTTTGCTCCTTAGGCTCTGGTGGGGTGCAGCTCCCAGTACCTGCTGGCTCGAAGCGGGTCCTGTCCCTGTGTGTAGCGCAGGAAGCTCACGTTCCCCCGGGTGCAGACATATTTCGGTGGGGTGCATCTATGGCTGCAGGTACAGCCACAAATTGCAGTCAGCATTGAGAATCCTTGCTGAGCTCCAGTGGAGCTGGAGCAGGCTGGAGGCTTTCCTTTTGCACAGAAGGAAGAGTGCCTTGGGAGCAGGGGATGCAACAACATTTTTTAATTGAAATTATGTGCAGCTCAGGCTGATTTGTGTTAATATTTAGTTTTATATATATTTTTCTCCTCCTGTAGCGTAGGGAGGAGGTGGTTCCATTGCTACACATGAAAGCTGCATCCCCAGATGCGAGCCCCTGCGAGCTCGGTGTGCCGTGGTTCGGTGGCAGATGGCACATAGTGCTGACAGCCTCGTGCTGAGCAGCTGAGGCACAGGGGAGCCAGCCTCCAAACGCTCCATCTCTTGGGCTGCATCGATTTTTAGGGGCCCTTCTGTCTCCTGTTAGACACCCATAGCTCTTTTCCCAGCAAGAAGTCCTGAAGGACACTGGTGCAAAATAAGTGTCCTGCCCTCAGAGCCACCACCGCGAAGGTGGTGAGTGTGATCTGTCAGCCTGGCCACCTGCCCTGGGGACCCCGTGTGGGACCTCAGGCGTGTTGTAGGGTGGTCTCGTCGTTCCCCTGGCTGCCTTGCTGGTGGGAGTTCCTCGTGAGTAATGGGAAGGGTTTGCCTCTGGGGCAGATCCAAGATAAAACAGCGTTAGAGCAGCCACCAAGGTGGGGAAGGGTAATTACCCCAGTGCTGCTTACAGTAAACATGGAGGCTCCGTGGTTTCACCTCCCTGACTGTCAGCCTGGGCGCGATTTTAATGGCCTCGGGGTGCTTGGCCACGTGCACAGACGTGCAGCAACCTGCTCGTGGGACTTCACAAGGAGGCGGGCCTGTGGACTGTCCTTGCTGCCTGCTGTGCAGCGTCACCTGGGCTGGGCGCCTGAGCATCTCTAGGTGGCACACTGCGTGGTTGGGTCCTCGGGTGTGCCCAGAGGGGTGTGTGTCTGGGGAGGCCATGGCTGAAAAAGTAACGTGCATCCCCTGAGGTGCAAGCTGGAGAATGCAGTCAGGTCTCCATCCTGCCCGTCCTCCTTGCCCCCTCAGGGGCAGCGAGCTTACTGGTAATTTTGGGTCATTACAATGCAGTGTTTGTGGCTCCAAGAACAAAGGACTTCTGGAGTGTTTGGGTTATGGGCTACAGTTGTGCGTGCTTGTGCAAAATACGAATTTTTGTGTGGACTTGTGTGTGCTGTAGGCAGCTGTGGGCTTTTGTGTGTGTAAGTGTGCCCATGGCTGGAGGCTGACGAGCTGTAGGTGTGCACTGACTGCACGTGGTGGTACTTCTTGCATTTGGCAGCTTGGTGCATTGGGTTCAGTGCGTTGTGGGAAATGGTCCTAACGTCCCCCCCCATCTTCCTCTTTCCTTTGCCCCATCCCTGTACCTCTGTGATTTTCCACTGTGTTTCCTCCCTGGTAAAAAAGACCCAACCTTTCTGCTCTCAGAAAACTCCCACACGCCTCTGCTCGAGGACTCGGTGACTCAGATGACCCCGGAGGAGCACTACAGGCGCATGATGTCGGCGCTGAACGAGCACGGCACGTTCGAGGAGCAGCAGCAGCAGAGGCTCTACCAGCTGGCCAACAGCATGGCCGTGCCCAGCCACGGAGGTAGGGGCTTGGGTTTGCAGTGGTTTTGTCTTGTAAGATGTCCCCAAGCCCTGCGTGCATGTGAGGAGCGTTTATGGGCTGCAGTGATGCATGTCTGTCGTGCAATGAATACACGTGGGGCTAAAGAGGGTCCTATGGACCCGTTGTCCCACCATCTCTGGAGGCTCTCAGCCACCTGTAAATGCTCACACCTTCTGTACCTACTTGTGGGTGTTGCAGCATCTGTTTACTGGAGTAGCTGAGCTGCAGCGGCTGTATTCTGCAATGGCAGTGGGGGAATTCCCTTCCTTTGTTTGTTTCCAGAGTTTGTGTCAATCTGTATATTCCGAATCTGTGGTATTTGGTCATAATTTGGGATAGTGCAGGGGGCTGTGGGATGCAGGCAGTGCTAGATGCTCCTGACGTTCAGTGATGGCTCTGAAACAGCAGGATGATGTGGCAGGATTATTTAAGCATTGATAACACTTGGTTCAGAAAGTTTATGCAGTGGTTGCTATGCACAGACATAGCATAAATTGGTGTTAATGACCTTTTGCCTTAATGAGAATTAGATGCCTTGTGATTTTACGGACAGTTACAGTATGCAGATGAAGCTGAGTTGCAGTGGAGACGCATCAGCAGGTGAATGCTGGAGTCAGTGGGACAGGTTCAGCCACGGTGTCATCTCTTGAAAGCAAGGGTGTTTGCATCACCAAGGATTAATCTGGTCCTTCGCTTGCCCAAATCGGATCTGCTTCTAGCCCTGGGCTAGGGCAGTGTCCTGGGCTAGAAGGGTCCCATGGTGCTTGGATCTGCGGGGTGCTGGGTGGTGGGAGGGGTTGCTGGTGGTTTTGCCATCAGACGGAGCTGAAGCTGCCTACCTGCAGCTCAGCTGCAGGATGCTGTGCTATGCCTAAAGGGGGCACCAGGCAGTTGTCGGTCCTGCCTTGGGAAGTGCTCAGCAGAGCACAGGAGCTCAGTGTCTCCAGGAGCACAGCATCCCTGCGCAGACTGCAGGCTCCTGTGCTGCAGAGGTGAGGGATGGGACCCAGCTGCCTGCATGTGGCACTGCAAGAGAGGCAGAAGAGCTGCCAGAGCTCCAGTCTGGGAGCAGCGGGCTCGAGCACTGCTGACAACTGGTGCTGTGCAGGAACCCATCGCCCCCGTGCTGCTTCCCAGCCGGGACACGGGCTGCAGGGGGCTGTGGGGAGGGAGCGTGAGCAGCACCTGCGAAGCATCCAGCAGGAGCTGGAGGAGAATCTGCAGTCTGGAGTGCAAATCCCCAGGGCTCCTTGTTAGGTTAATGAAGAGGCTGTCTTCTTTTCCACTCTGTTTGATTTGATTGGCTTCTCCGGGGGCAAGAAGGCGATTCCTTTTGCTGCAGAGTAAGAATTTGCTCATCAGCAAGGGCACGGCATAAGCCCGTGCTCAGATAGTGCCTCTGTGTGCGTGTCCCACGCCTTGACAGAGGTGCGGAGCTGCGGGCACAGCCGTGCTGGCGTTGCCATGCGGTTGAGCACAGGTGCGTGGAATAACCGTGTGTAACACGCATCGGGCACAAAGGGAGAACGCTCAGACATGCAGAATGCTGTACCCGACACAAATGTGATGTATGCACCTGCAGTTAGCAGGCAGCCACGAGAGAGCACTTCCCCCGGGCAGCGGCTGCTGCTGGGCACGCAGACTGCAGCGCAGCCAGTGCCACCCCTGCTCCCCCCATGCAATGACCGAAGCAGCTGATTGCATTAAAAGCCTGACGTATTTTTTTATTATTATGATTAAATTGTCTCCTTGTGCTTGCTGGCGGAGGGGTCACCCTGAGGCTTGGGGTGGGAAGGGGGGAGCAGAGCCTGGGTAACACCTCCAAGACAGAACTGGGTGTATTTTGGATCATCTCCACGCCACAGGGCTGGGGTTGGGCTATGAATTATTACTGCCCGTACAAAGCGTAGTTTATCTGCTGGCTCATGCGGAGGCACCAATAACATTAATAATTTAAAAAATGTTAATAATTTAGAAATCTTTTTTTTTTTTTNTTTTTTTTTTTTAATTGCTTTTCTCCTCCAGCCCCCCCCTTCCCCTCCACCCCCTTTCTCCCGGCGGCATTCATCCCATGTTCTGAATTCAGCCTGTCTCCGTGCCTGGAACCTCCGGCCGCCGGCATCCCGCTGTCAATCAATCTGATTGCCCAACTGTCAGAGTGCAGGGCTGTAAATACCACAGCCTGGGAGGGGGCCGGGCGGTGGGCAAGGAGCTGGGGGGGGGTGTAGCGGTCACTGGGGATCGATGCGGCTGCTGGAGCTGGCCGCGCGCCAGGCTGCTGAATTACAGTGCTGTGGCCGCGAGGAGTGACCTGGGTTTTGCAGATAATTAATTTATAAGTGTGGAAGGTGCACGGTCTCTGGCTCGGAGAATTCTTCGTGCTTTGTGCGCGATCCGGTGGGGTGTGTTGCTTCGCTCTTTCTTGCAGCTCAAAATCCTGCGTTTGAATGTTTGTCCCCTCATCTGGGGGAAACACGGCTAGAAGCAGCCAGGTTGCAGTGCCCTGCTTATTGACGGCGCTGGCTGCAGCTGTGCAAGCGTTTCCAGCCTGCTGTGCAGCCCCGCCATGGGGCTTCAGCCCTGGCTAGAGCGAAAAGCACTGCGTCAAGTGCTTGGGAGCATCTCAAGGCAAACAGAGCAGGGGGCTGCGACCTGCTGAGCCCCAGGGGGAGCAGTGTGCTGGGGTGGGAGAGGTGCAGCGTTACAGGGCTGTGCAGCGCTCCTGCGTGAACTTTGCATTATGAATTGGTTGCGGGAAGAGGACTAATGCGTGCGCCCTGCTGCATGTGGAGTGCTTCGAGATCCCAGCGCGCGAGCTGATCCCGAGCAGGGTGTGTTCATTGAGATAAACCTTCCTCCCCTGCTCGCCCCAGCTGTGTTTTGGTTTCCGCCTGCAGAGCGGTGCGGAGCGCGGGAGGCTTCCTGGCAGCGTGCAGCTGCGTGCTTCCTGCGCACCGTGCGGACGGCAGCAGGGTTTGGTGGGGCTGTGGCAGCAGGGGGTCCCGGTGCCTGGCTGAGAGCAGCTCCTTGGAAAATGCCTCCAGCAGGGCAAGCGGTGCCCGCTTCCCTTGGCCCTTCTCGTGGGCAGCGAGCTGTGCGGTAGGGACAGGGTCCTGCGGTGCTGACGGGTCCAGTGAGGGGTGCATTGCTTTCCTGACCCGCAGCCGTGATGGAAGTGCCGTGCCCCAGGCTGCGCGGGGCCCCTTTCTGCACCCCATCCGTAGCCTCTCCTTGGCCCAGCCCTACAGCAGCGCTGGGCAGGCACGAACCTGCCGGGCCTGCAGCATCCCCGCTGCTGGGCCGGCTGCTGCCGGCCGGGCTGGGGGCGTGGAGAAGGGACACCCCCTCCCTCCTACCCCAACATCCCTTCCCTCTCCCTCCCGTCCCCCCTTTCCCTCTCCCTCCTGTCCCCCATCCCTTCCCTCCCT
>VXAV01009469.1:49517-96396 GCA_013399715.1 Alectura lathami | reverse complement strand
ACCGCGCCGAGCCGCAGGGCCCCAGCGAGGCCAAGGAGCCGGCAGAGCCACGGGCGCGGGACGGGGCACCGGACTGTAACGACGAGGAGATGAAGGACTCTGAGAGCGACGCCGACGTCAGCGATGAGAAACCAGAGAGCCTGAAGGCGGAGAGCGGTGGCTCGGCCGCGGAGCTGAAGGAGTGCAAGGAGACGGGCAAGGGCTGCGAGGGGTCCAAGGAGCTGGGCGAAGGGGCCGGCGGGCAGAACGCGCCCTGCAGCTCCTCCAGCGCCGAGTCCCCCAGTCACCTGCTGGGCCCCGGGGTCAGCAAGAGCGAGGTGAAGTACCTGCCGCCCGCCGCCATCCCGCCGCCGCAGCCGCTGCCCTTTGGCTTCCCCTACACCATGAGCCCCTACTTCCACGCAGGTGGGTTTTGGGGTTGCTGCGTGCTACAAGCGGGGCTCTTCCCCGTGCTTGCGGCTCCGCGGGGAACCCAGCGCCTTTCAGTGTGCCTAAAGGTCTCCGTGTGCAATGAGGCAAGGCAAGGGTGCCAGCAGGGAGAGAGCGAGTCCCAGGCATGCGCAAAGGGTGAGGCCAGGGTGATGGGTGGGGGCATCTTGGGATTGCGAGGGAGCTGTGGGCAGCTTCAGGGAGAGGCAGCGCAATTCCCAGTGGCAAGGCACTGCCCTGCCAAGGGGGGACCAGAGGTGGTGTGCCTGGAAGGGGGGGCAGGAAGGGCTGTGCTGGCAGAATTTCTAACCCCAAATTGTTCCCTGCAGCGGCTTGCACACAGGATGGGACAGGCAGGCAGGGAAGCCACTGTCAGCTCTCCTCCATCCCAAACCCGCCTCAGCTCACGCTAATTAGCAGAGCGATTAGCAGGAGGCAGCGCGGCGCTGGGGCTCCAGCAAGGCTCTGCGGGGAGCCGGGCTGCGGGTGGGCTCGCTGCCCCCAGCAGCGCCAGCGCCTGTAATGGGCCTTTTATTATCATCACTTCGCATTTCCATCACGAGCGTGCCTGGAGGCCTTGGCAGAGATGAGCGTTTCTGATTTCGCTCCTGATTTGTGGAGCCCGCTCCAGGTTTTTTCCTGAAGGCTCTTTGGCTTTCGGTGAGCTTCGCTCACAGTCGCGGCTGCTGAAATGTTCCCTGTCTGCAGGATGGCAGCACCGGGTCTGGTCTGCGCGGTGCAAGGGAAAGCTCCCGGCTGAGATCGGTGCATCCTGTGCAGAGCGGCACGGACGGGTGATGGGCAGCTGTCAGGGGAGCTCAGGCACCGAAATATCGAGGGCTGCATCCATCTGAGCGCTACAGGGACCGGGGTGATGTGCAGCACCAAAAAAAAAAAAAAAAAGGCATTTGGCCTCTGAGGAGGGGAAACTGCTTGGAGACAGAGAGGCAGAGCTGTGCCACAGGATTCCCTTCGTGCTTTGAAGGGCTGCTCCTGCGGCCTGACGTTGTGCCGTTCACACACCACAGGCTGGGAGCAGCGGCTCCTGCGGCCCCGCAGCGAGGCAGGGAGCAGGCAGCAGCCGCCGCTTCCATCTGATACCGCCGGGGCTGGGTGAATTCCTGCAGCCACCCCCCAGGGGGGCCCTGCCGCCTGCTCCCACCCCACGGGGCTGCAGCAGCCCCGTTCCCCCCGGCCCTGTGCTCAGGGCGAGGTGAAGGATGGGGCGCGCAGGAGGCTTAAGTCCTCGCATCGATCCGGAGGCTGGAGAGCAATTAGCGGGGGCCTTGCGGCACCACGCCATGACCCCCGTGGCATCCCTGCAGCAGAGCCTTTCCCTTCCCAGCTCAGCCTTCAGCTTCTCTTCTGAAGCAGCTGGATGTTGGGAGGAGGGAGAAAAAAATCACAAATGGGATGCGGCAGCGGCGGTGAGGGCTTTTCCATGGACACCTGTCCACGAGGCGCTGGCCTGGGACGATGAATTCCGTTTGGTCCCTGCACGCCGGGCCCCATCTGGTGAGATGCTCTGCAATCCATTACCGGTCCGCGGGACCGTCATTTATCACGGAGCCAGACAGAGGGGGCCTGGCAGGGAATAGCGGCTGCCCTTTCTGCATGCTGCAGGCCGGCAGGACCCGGTGACATGTCATTATTAGAGCAGAAGGCGCGTCCCTCGGAGCCGCCTGGCACCTATTTGTTATCATTCTGCAAACTGCCAGCGCAGCGGGGAGCGGGCGTGCAGGGATGGAGCAGACGGTGCAGCATCGCCCAGGCAGGGGTGGGCCCCTTCTGCTCGGGGCTTCCTGGGTGGAAGAGGGCAGTGGCTGGGAGCTGTGTGCTGGGGGTGCAGAGTTGCTGCGCACCGAGGTGATGAGTTGCAGGGGCTCTGGGCTTTCTGCGGGGAGCAGGGCTGTTCTGCCGCTCGCTTCAGTGGAATTAGGCTTCCACCCTCCAGTCCGTAAGTTCTGCACTGCGGGAATTGCAGATGGGCCGGGTATTTACCTTCCCCCTCCCGCAAATAGCTCCAGCAGTCAGTGCCTGCATTTCCATTTCCGTGGTATAAACGAGAAGGGAAAACAAACGGAGGTAAATATTTTGGCCGTGTTGTACTGCTCTGTGTGTGGGTACATGGAAAATACTTCTGCTCCCATGCAGCAGAACGCTCTTGCCCTCGCTGTGTCACGGTGCGTGCACGTGCATCTCCGTCTCTCCCTTTCTTCCTCTAGGGACATGGGGGGCAAAGGGAGAGGAGAGGGGCTCGTGCAGAAGCTGCACATCCCAGCCCAGCTCTGCAGGTGACAGCGGTCCCCTGCTGCAGGTGTCCCAGCACCGCGGGCACGCGGCCACGGTGACGCCTGGCACCGTGTGCCCAGCCCCGCTCCCTGCTGGCTCCAGCCTCGCTCCCTGCGTGCTGTGGTTCGGTCCCCAGCTTCCTGCTGGGCTGCGGAAGCGCCCGAGCTGGGAGCAGCTGGGTGCTGTCCGTCCCTGTGGGAGCAGGGGGTGCTGGGGAGAGGGAAGTGCTTGCAGGCTCCTGGGGACATCTCCTGTCCGCAGCTCTGCCGTTTGTGCAGTTTGTGCGTGCCGCGTGGTCCCGCCGCTGCTGGCAGAAGGGACGCAGAGCTGCGGGACGGGACCGCAGCGAGGGGCTGAGCTCACGGTGGCAGTGCCATGGGGCAGAGCCATCAGCCTGCAGAAGGGATCAGATCAGCTCGTCAGGATGGGCCCCAGGGAGAAATATTTTTTCTCAGTAATCTGTTGCTTCCTGCCCTGAAGCTAACAGCTATGTCCCTCATAAACTTTGGCTCTACCCGGTGTAACCACAGATGCTCGGTTCCCTGTGCGTGGCCTAAACGATGCCACGCAGCGGCGAGTTCCACAAGTTAGTAACTGTATTTTCCCAAAGCGGCATTCTGAGGCGATAGGCTTCTTGGTGCCTTCCTCCTCCCTTTTGCTGGGGCGGAGGGGAGGCCCCTGCCTGGTGCTTCCCCATCATTCTGCATCCCGTGCTCGCTCCGTGGCACAGGGGTGGGCAGACGGACGGGCAGACGGACCGAAGCCCCCAGTGCTTCGGGCTGGTTCATCCCCCGGTGCCTCGCGGTCCCGGTTGCCATTCAGAGCACGTAGGCAGGAGCAGGGCTGGGGAGAGCAGCCCCGGGGGCAGAGCTTTCTGCTCTGTGGTGCCTGTGCAGAAATGCTCCTCTGGGTTTTGTGCTTTTTTTTTTTTTTTTTTCTCCTTTTTGCTACCTCCCCCCCGTCTCTCCCCTGCAGCTGAACAACATTAAACACATGAAATGCATTAACTGGGATTTTTCCTTTCCCCTGCCCCCCTTTCTGAGCTGGGGACCTCCAGGAGGAAGAGGCCTATGAATTGACCCTGCCCAGCACTTTAATTGACAGGTCATTAAAGATGAATGTGTGGCTAGAGAAAAATATTCAGATTGCAGGCTCGTTGTTGTCCGTGTGGGACTTTAATGATTTATGTTTCTTTCTCCTCCCCTCCTTCCCAACCCCCCCAGGCACCATGGGAGGTCTCTTTCTGGATGGCGAGGAAAGCCCCGCGCTGGAGGACATCAGCAAATGGACGGTGGAGGACGTCTGCAGCTTCGTGTCCAACCTGTCGGGCTGCACCGAGTACACTCAGGTAAGGCTCCGCAGCCTCCCTGGCCTCGCGGGTGCCCGTCCCAGCTCCAACCCGAGCCATTCTGCGATTCTTGCTGCCAGCAGAGGCCGCAGCGCTGGGCTTGATGGGTGGACAGCGCTGGGGCCGACCCTGGCATCACAGACAAGCTCTGTGCTCACGCTCCGTGGTGATTATTTTTACGCTCACCCTGGGTCGAGGCTTCCATCAGGGCCGCGTACAGCCCGCTCCGTGTGCGGTTGCGAGGCGCGATGCAAACCCCAGCCCCGTGCTTTCGGCTCTGCGCCTGCTGGCGCCCGTTACAAACGCCCCATTGAGAGCACCAACTGCGCAGGCACAGAGCGCTGAGCTGCCTGGGGCCGCCCCGTGAAGAGCATCCACTGTGCTGGGGAGGGAAAGCGGCAGATAGGGAGGCACGGGGCCAGGGCTGCGGACAATCCGGCCTTTCAGCAGGCGCATCCCGGGCTGAGAGAGGGTCCTGAAAGGGGAAGGAGCAGGCACGGGGCTTTCCGGCCACGCTGAGCCAGCTTGCAGTCAGAAATCGTGCTCCTCGCCCGCCGTGGTGGCTGGCTGGGCAGGCAGAGGCGATGCCCCCAGCCGTCACCTCGGGTAGGGTGAAGCTCAGCGCCTCGCAGCATGCAGGTGTGGCTCTGGGTGTGTGATTCCCGCTGGGCTCTGCTGATCTGGGTGCCGTGCCACGTGGGAGGGTGGAATCCCTCATCCCGAGCGGATGGGGAAGCTGGGAGCCAGGCTTGGCTTTGTTTATGGAAACCTGGAACTGCCCAGGCAGTGCACTCCAGAATGTTCCCTTGCCCCCAGACCCTGATGTTAATCCCATCACACCACTACCTGCGAAACCGGCGTGCTGCAGCCTGTGCCGGGTAGGGACGGGAGCGCGAGCGTCCATTTACACCTTGCATGCCACCGCCTGGGACGCCAGGGGCTGAGACAAAGGTTCAGTGATCTGTCCCCTTGCAACCAAACCGCTTTACAGCGCGAGCAGCGGCGGGCAGCCACGGCTGTGCCCTCGCTATGTCGCATCCCGCAGGCGTGCGTGGCGTAAGGGGGGGGCTGCGTTCTCCGCACCGCGGCCGTGCGCTGAGCAGGTTTCTCGCTGCGGGAAGGTGCCAGCGCTGGAGGCAGAGCCAGCGCCGCGCTGCAGGGCTGCCCACAGCCCCGGCTCCAAACCCGCGGCTGCCGGGGAGGTCTGGCCAGGAAAACCCAGCGCGAGCGTGGTGGTATGGGGGGCCCTTACGGCCACGTCTCGGGCACGCAAGGAGACGGCGGCAACAACAAAAGCTGCTCTGGGCCCCAACAATATCGGGCTTTGTCCCCGCGGCGGATCAGGACCCGCGGGACACCCAGGGAGGACGGATGCTTTTCTCCAGTCCGGGCTTTTTGTGGAGGCTTTTAGTGCTGAGGGAAGGGAGGCTTCTGGCTCGCAGCCACGCCGGCTTCGTAGGAAGGAAAAGCAATCGGTATATTAAGTTTCTCTAGGTCAAAGAGCAGAAACACATGCTGCAGTCATGAGCAGCAATAAAAAACGCTCGCGGCGGCTCGGCCGCCTGCGCTCCGCAGGGACGGCGCTGGGCTGCCGATGGAAAACTGCCCGTGCCACGGTGCTGTGCAGGATGCGCTGCCTGGGGCGGCGGCAGGATCTGGCCCTGCAGAGGGCGAGCGTCAGTGTGAGCCGGGCTGTGGAAAAAAACCGCTGTGGAGCAAAATAACCGACAGAACCCCACACAGCAGGCCTGGAGCTGACGGCATGTCGGGCACTGGGTGCTGGGAGCACTTAGCCCCTCCGGCCAGCACAGGCGTGGGGGGAGCCCGGTGTAAGCACGGTCCCGTCCTGTCTGTGAAGAAAGGAGCAGTAACACCGCGCATCCAGACCTTCACCCTTACAGCACAGCACATGCTAGGTGCAAAACTGCATGACCCTGTCAGCTGAGACAGATGGAGGCACACCACGATTTTTTTTTTTTGTGGCCTTTAAGACTGGGTTAAAATGGTGCAGTTTTGCGTGGCTGGGTGCATTAGACTGTGTTCCTACACAACTGCCGTTCGTAGGGGCTGTACCAGCCCCGCTGCCGCACTGGTGACAGCGCCTGGTCCTGCTGCTTCCACCAGCAGGGCAGGGGGTGCTGGGGGGGGCTCGGTGCTCAGGATCAGAGGGGCCTGGTTTGGCAAGTGGCAGCTTTGAGAAGAAACTGTGAACAAGTGAGTTTAGACACTGCTGATAGCCATGCTGCAGCATGGGGCTAGGGTTGGCCAAAATTTAGCTAATTTTTCTCTTGCATCTTCTGCCCCTGTTTTGGAGTTGGGCTCAGGGCACGTCGCTCTTCTTTCTCAGGGCCAGCATCATGTGCTCTGAGCTGAGCACGGAGCACTTAGCTATGTCGGCTGCTCTGGGGCGGGGAATGGTCCTTAGAGACAAGGAGAAAACTTCACAGTCTCCTTCCGCGTGCTGGCTCCTGACTGTGGGTGCAGGCTGCACAGCTGGTGCGCAAGGGCCTGCGGCATCCCTGCTGCTCCAGGCCCTTGCCCTTCGTCAGCTGCCCCTGCCACTGAGCCCGGCCCTGCCCCGCTGCCCGCAGGTATTCCGGGAGCAGGCGATCGACGGCGAGACCCTGCCCCTGCTGACAGAGGAGCACTTGCTGAACAACATGGGGCTGAAGCTTGGGCCAGCGCTGAAGATCCGGTCACAGGTAGGACAGGCTGCTGGGTGGGAGCGGGCTCTGGGGGCATCCCTCACTGCAGCAGGCCTGGTTTGGTGACTACAAACTCCCAAGCAGTAGTTGCTCGTTATTTGTTTTTAATTCTGGTTTCAAGAATGCTTGTTCTGAGTCCAGCGTGGGTTAGGAGCAGGCCGCTGTGACAGTGTCACCTCTAGGGCTGGCTTGCTGATGGCAGTGCCCGTGCCCCCTCTCAGGCATGTTTCTCGCGTGTACGTTGATACTCTACAGCGAGGTGTCGGATTTGCCCGTTGTCCTCATGGTTGGCGTCAGAAGCTAGAAAAGCATCTCCACGAGCTCGTTTATTTTATTTTATTTTATTTTTTTCCTTTTCTCCATTCAACGATCAGAAAACAGCTTCTGCCACGTGTCACGACCAGGCTGCTCTGTTGCATTCCCTGGGAGGCTGTGTCACGCAGCTAGCTGTGGCATCACCGTGCTCAGATCGCCCCTCTGGCAGCGCTCCCCTCATCCACGAGCTGCACATTTGTTACATTATGTTAAAACAATAAGGGCAAGTTGCGAGTTTACTGCTTTCCTGCAGCCCTCACTGTTTACGAGGGGGCTAATAAAAAGGTTCTGTGGGCAATTGTTCCCTGTGGGTCAATCCGGTAGGAAATAAAACTCTTCTGTTTCTTAAACACAGAGAATGCCAAATAGCGCAGACAGACTGAGATTGGACTGGGTAGGGAGGAATGCGAGGTACGGGCTGAAGCTAGAACAGCCCAGTCCCAAGTTAATCAACAGCGTTCAAAGTTCTGTAACAAGGCGTGGGCTGGGGGGAGGCCGTGGGGGAGCAGAGTCCCCGTGTTGCTAACTGAATAATGCCCCAGTTGTCTGGTTTGAACGCAAGCCGGTGTTTTTGTTTAAGCTTAAATGTGAACCAGCTGTGTAGGTGCTGGAAAGCTGAGAGAGGCCTTTGGCCCTCGCTGGGAGGCGAGCGCTGCTGCAGTTTTCCTCGGTGCCGCACAGGGGAGGCTGCAGGCTTCGGGTTTCCTGCGCAGTTAACAGCAGCCACCCTGTAGCCGGAGATTTTTTTCCTCTTCTCCCTTTCCTGGTAGCGAAATTCCAGCGAAAGCAGGCGCTGGACTGTCCTCAGGCTCACAGAACCTGGGGATGCTGCAGGACAGCGCAACCTTTGTGGGTTTCTGGAGGCCACCTGTGCCCGTTCTCCGCCCTCTCCACGCCCTGCACTCATTTTCTGTCTCTTACAGGTCGCCAAGAGAGTGGGCAGGGTGCTGTACATGGCAGGCTTCCCCATGGCCTTCCCTCTGCAGCCCCCAGGGCTGCGGCCGCCGGAGCGGGACCTGCCCCCCGCCGAGCTGCGGCCGTCCTCCACGGGCAGCGTGGCCTCCCCGTTCGGGGGCAGCCTGCCTGCCGCCAGCCGCATCTCCCCCAAGCAGGAGAACGGGAACCCCCCGGGCATGGCGGGGCTCAACGATGCCACGAAGCCCCCGTCCTAACCGCGGGACCGCGCTCGGCTGCTTCTGGAACTGAGCTTCACTTGGACCAGCTGAAGGGTTGGAGAGCAGGAGAGCCTCCCTCGGCAGCGTGAGACACAGGAGTGAGGAAGGGAGGGCTTTAATTTTTTATGGATGCGTTTGCTTTTTTGTTTGAAAAAAAAATTTGTAAAAAGGGAAGGAAAGGAAACTATCCAAAGATGTGTGGAGACAACACCAAGCGAAGAGAAAGATGACGCTGGAGGATGACAGCAGCGTTCCCATTCCCTACCGCACCCCGCCTCGCTCACCAGGCCAAGATGCAGAGCCGCGGCCGGGGAGGGAATGCTCTTCTGTGCCTCCAGGGAGCTCCTGGCAGTGACTGCGAGCAGGGAAGGGCAACGGGCACTGCCCCTCCCAACGGTACTCAGCACCCCTGAGCAAAAAAACCATCAGAAACAAAACCAACCCCCTTCCCGAGTATCTCCTCCTCCCTGGAAACTGTGCTCAGTTCCTCATTCAGGTGTCTATGCATCTCTAGCAACTTTTAAAACAATACCAAAGACAGACAAAAAGAGAAGAAGAAAAAAAAAAAAAAAAAAAAAAAAAAAAAAAAAAGGCAAGTTCCGGTCCATGTTTACTTCAGTGTGGATGGTACGGCACAGGCAGCTCGGGGCTGTCCCTGCAGCACACACCGAAGGACTCTGCTCGAGCTCCAGCCCTGCAGAGCTGGCTTTTTTTTTTTCTTTAGATGTTTTGTTTTAAAGAAGAAAAGAGGTGTGTGTGCTTGGGGGGGATGGCGGGCCACAGGCCTCACTCTCATGTGGCCCCCTCCCTCTGTCACACGTCCTACGGACTCGTTTATACCTTTGGGGTTTTGTTTGTAGGGGTTTGTTCCTTTTAAAGCCTTGTTACAGAGGTGGATGGAGTTGCACATCCTGGCCTGCTGCGGACCGTGAGACGGATTGCCTGCGTGTTCCACGGAGGGGCGGGGATGCTGGGGTTCAGGCTAAAAGCAATGGGCAGTTCTTACTACTGTGAACGAGATGGTAACTCCTGGGGGCGACCTCCTGTGACCTGTACAGTTGTGAGCAACAATCACAAACAATCACATGTGGTACTTTCTCTCTCTCCCCTCTTTTTTTTGTTTAAACATTGCACGTGCTACCGTTTTTCTTACAAAATAGCTTGGTGGTACATTAGCTTCTTTATATTGTAAAAAAAAAAATTGTCATTATCCATCACATCACAATAAAAATGCTTTCCAGCAATCAATTTAAATAAAAAAGAAAACCACTTAATTTACAAACGGTACCTAAGCTTCCTGAGCCCCTGGTAAATGGCTGCTGGCCCCTCGAGGTCTCTTTCCTGCCGCTGTGAGCCTCGCTGCTGGCGTTGGTAACTCTTGGTGCCAGAAGGCAGAAAGCAAAGGTGCTCAGTTAGAGGAAAGACGAAAAGCAACCTCTGTCCTTTTGGAAGTAAAGTTCAACGTTCTCCTTACAGTTCGGGCCCCACTGTTCTCACCTTCGCAGCGCCTGAAGACACAGGCCGTGACCAGCAGTAGGGAACCTCCATCCCGAGCTCTGCTGAAGCCCCAGTAACGCAGCAGGTGCTCTGGCCCCCTCAGGGGAGCTGTACGTACCGTAATAAAATACTAATTTCTGAGGACACTTCCTCCCCATTATGGGACAAAGGGTATCTGGGTGCCAGGTTTGGGCTAATAATTATTGTAACTGCAGCTGGAAAAAAAACACCCTTACTACTCCTATTTGCACCCTCCCAAAAGACACGTGAACCCTGAATGACACAAACACCCCTCATCACTGTGCTACAGCAGCGATTACCTGGTTCCCTGTGCAGTAATGGTGTCTGGGAGCAGGAACGGCAGGAATCAGGGTGCAGGGCAGGAATCAGGTCTGAATTGTTACCACTTACCGTGGAGTGAGAGGGGAACACCAGCCAGGCTACAGGACACTGGGGCTGAGTGGGTCAAAAAAACCCAAACACGTTTCCTTACGTTAGGAGCTTTGCCTCTTCTTGCTCCATCCTCCTTCCACGCCCTCCCTCCGCCTCCTCCCCTGTCCCAAGGCTTGTTAAAGTGAACTCCCTCAGCACATTACAGGTAGCACGTTGGACCTGAGCTGCTCCCGATGCTGGCTTCCATTTGCAGTGAAGTTGCAAAACTCCAAACACTATGCAAAGCCTTGAGAGCCCTTGGTGAAAGAGGGGGGTGTGGAGAGAACCCCCGAGCAAAATGCAGGGCCACAGCAGTGGCTCACTGAGCGAACAGGAGCTCCCTTGGACAGAAGGGCTCGTCCTTCCCACGGTAAGCTGTCCTGCTCCAGCAGGAGCTGCAGCTGAACCCTGTGTTATTTAAAGCAGTAGGTTTTAATGAGGGCTTTTTATTACCTGTGCTGAGCACTTTTACTGGCTTTGACATGGCCACAAAACATTACCAAAGGACACTGTTGGTCGAAAAACCTCGAAAGTAAGTCCAAGCAGGTTCTCTGCTGTGTCACCATGACAGTCCTTGGTGGCACTTGGGGCTGGGCTCCCCCCTCCACTCTCCCCAGCTCTTACCACCTCCTGGAGAAGCAGCTGGAGGGGCTGAAGGCTGGGCTCCCCCGTGGGCAGCAGCTCTGCAAGCGACAAGCTCAGAGGCAGGGAGGGGGAGATGCTCAGTCGTCATCGGAGAAAGCCAAGTCCTCCACCACATCCTCCTCGCCCTGCGCCAGCTGCTCCAGGTCGGAGCGCGACAGCCCGCGGGGGCTGCTCCTCTGCTTGTGTGCCCGCTGGGAGCCCCGAGAGGCTGCTGTGCCTTCTTCCTCTGTGGGTGGAAAGAGCCAGAGGTGTAAATCCTGCTTTACTGGGAGCGAGGTGGGCGGAGGCGACCCGTTGCTAATTAATCCCAGACACTCATTAATTTATTGGCGCCGCCGCAGCGCTCAGCGGTAGGAGAGTGCTGCAGGGTGCTGGGCACAGCGTGGCTCTGAAGTTCTTGGGGAGATGGGAGAGGAGAGCTAACTCAGCGCTGTGCCTGAGGCACAAGTGAGGAATAAGGAGGGGACAGGACAGGCAGTGCCCCACCCCCTGCTCAGGGCAGCTTCCCACTGGAGGCTTCTGTCTGGCAGCAGGGAGCTGCTGTAGGCAGCTGCGGGGCTCCCAGAGGCAGAGCTAGCCCCACGCGCCCTCCTTTTGGAACGGCATTTTCCCAGTGGCAAGCACTTTCCTAGGGGCTGCGCAGGGCTGTACACGTGCCTCTCCCTCTCCTTCCAGGAGCGTGGCTTGAGCTCCTTCACGCTGCTTCCAGAGGGAGCCCTGCAGGCCGGTCCTGCTCAGGAAGGGAGGATCAAGAGTTCCTGGTCCCCAGACACCAAGCTCATCTGCATACACCAGCAGGCAGAAAGGAAGAACGCTCCCTCTTCATCCTTTACAGCCCTGTCAGAACACGCACCAAATACCCATCTATTCTGGGCACTAAGGCTGGGGTGTGCATGCCAAGCCACAGCCATCTGCCACGCTAGATCAGTCGGGTTTTGCTCTCCCTTGGACTCTTTCCCCCTTCCTGCTCCTGCAGCTCCCCAAACTGCTAAAGAAACGCGGCACACGAGCCCTTGTGGCTGCTCCCCACAACCACGTGTCACACCCAAAGGCATGCAGCAGAGCAGAGGCTTGGTCCTCTGACACCCAGGCGTAAGCAATGGCAAGAAAAATAAAAGTCAAATTCAGCAAAGGAACAGCAGAGCAGGCAGAGCCCCTGGCAGGCCCCGCTCCCGTCTGCTCAGCGGCAGCGACTTGGCAGGGGCAGGCAGGAGCCGAGCACGGTTACTGCAGCGCTGGGTGCAGAGCCGGCTCCGAGCCGGCTGCGGCTCTGCACAGGGGACAGACAGGGCTGACACTGAGCTGCAAGGGCTGCCCTGGCCTCTAGCACAGACCTGCTGACGCTGCAGGGGGCTCTCAGTAGCCCTTAAGCTGGGCTGGTGGCCTCACAACAGCTACAAACTGGAGCAAGAGGTGACCAGGACCAGGCACAGAGCAAAGCCAGTTCTCACAGAGCCTGTACGCTGACTTACCGCGCAAAACCCCCAGATGAATGCAGGACTTGGGCAAGATCTCCTTCCTGTCCCCTCCTGGGAGGAGCTGCTGGGAAGCAGCAACTCCAGGGTTACCCCGTGCAGCACCCTGTGCCCCCAGCACTGCCCAGAGGAGAAGAGAAGTGCCCCCACCACGCTCCCCTGTGTGCATAACCTGGGGAGAGCCTCGAAGCAAGGCTCCTGTACCCTGCTGGGGTGGGCTGTACTTGAGGAGTTTGTCTGAGCCTCTCTGCGTGAGGCCGCTGCAAAGAGATGAAAGGGGCTGGTGGCTTGTTAGAGCAAGGGCTGCGAAGACCTTAACCCTTTCGCTCTGTTCGATGTGTAAACTCAGGACTGCCAGGCCTCCCTTGTCCACGCAGCGTGTAAGAACCCCTCCTGACAGCCTGCAGCTCGGAACAGCTGCACAGCCAGAGAACGGGAGACAGCTCCTTTGTAGGAGAGCCCCCAGGACGCAAAGAAGCCTTTGGCTGTCAGTAATTCCCTTTGCCCAGGCGCACTACTCACCATCTGAGTCACTGTCTTCTAAATCTTCCTCATCCTCCTCGACTTCATACTGTCCCTCTTCATCCTCATCGTCCTCGCCATAGTCCTTGCTGCTTGCTTCTGAGCTGTCGTCTGAGGCCACCTTGGCTTTGGCTTTACCTGTAAATGGAAACACAAAGGGCAGCACAATAGCGTGCGTGCAGGCAGCGTACACAAAGGGCAAAGCACCAACACCCTCACACGCTGGAGGGGAAGCTCCCCACACAGCTCCTCCTCATGTGTTGCCCCCAAAGCCGCACCTCCTGGCACTCGAGCCCAGAGAAAGTTCCACAGCATTTCAAAGGCCCCCTGCTGCCTGGGGTTTATCCATAAATAGGTATTTTGGATGGCCGTGGAAACACCTTTCTGCCCTGCTCAGGGAGACAGGAAAGGTAGGAGAGGAAGATGGGCAGAAGAACACTAAGCAAAGCAAAGCAATGGGGCTACTGCACAGAGATGAAACAGCATAACTCGGGAAGCTGAGCCCAGAGAAGGGCTGGTTCCTCTGAGGAGCAGTGCCCGTGTGCAGCCACCTCCACCCTCGGCTGTTGCACACAACTGAAGTCAGGGGCTGGTTCAGGGCATGTTTATAAACCCTGTGAGCATTGTTCCCTCTGACAGTCACAACAAAAAGGCCCAGGACCAGATGTCTGCGAACTCCCTCTGCAGCCAGGCCCAAGGCAGGCAGGGAGGAAGCACTAAGAGCCTCTGGGTGCCTGGCTCGTGGGAGAAGCACCACGGAGCCTCTGGAAGCAGACAGCTCTTACTGGCGTTGAGGTCACTTCGGCAGAGGAACGCTTCTCCCTCCTGCGGACACCGTGAGTCACCGTGCGTCTAAATGGCAGGAGAGGGAGCAGAGCCATCAGCCCCTTCTTGCGTCCTTCTAGCCCTGAACTAAGCCCAGCTCGCTGCAGCAACTTCCCTTCCCCTGCACACAACGCTGCTGAAGGAGCCGTTTCCTCACGCTCCAGCCTCTCTGGTGCACATCCTTCTCATTGTGCGATGCTGGGCATCTATTACGCACCCCATCCTCCCCCTTCAGCCGCCGACCTCTGCTCCTCGCCGAGCTGGCTGCAGAGCCATCAATAAGCTGCCTGCCAGCTCCCCGCCATCCATCAGCGCCGCCGGCGAGCGGCCACTGCGCCGCGGCCCCCGGGAGGCAGCCGCAGCCACGTCTGGCGGCAGGAGCCCCCCGGGCAGCCGTGCGGAGAGCTCCGGAGATGGATGGCAGCGCGGCGGCCGGCGCCTGGCGTATTGATGGGCACCCGAGAGCTTCGGCAGCGAGCGAGAGTGGAGCGCGCTCATCCATCAGGGCAGGGCCAGCAGTGGCAGCGACGGCGGGGCTGGGAGCACGCAGAGAGAGAGGCTGCGGGCAGGGAGCAGAGGCAGGCTGCTCCTGCACGCTGGGACGCAGGCAGGCCACTACGAGAGGGGCTTACTGCACCCCCGAGCTCGGAGCCTGCCTCCTTTTGCACCGGAGCAGTTTGTATGAAGTCAGTCCTCCCGTGGTCCGAGGCGTGAAGTTGATGTAACATGATAATGGGAGGAATAAATGAAGGAACCCGGCTAAGTTCAGAGCACACCGACGCCCAGCGCAGACGGCTCCCTCGCTGCCTTTAATTGCCTCCCAATGAGGCGGCCCAGCACCTCCTTCCAGGCCATCAATAATTTCCAGAAGCTGCCGCCTCTCCTCCCAGCGAGCTGTCAGCTGCTAAATGAGAGGAATGCATGCGCTCCCCCACCCCACAGCGGCACAGATTGATCAAATCCACGCTTTCCTCCCCATCGCGGGGCTCTTCCCATCCTTGCATGCTTGGTGTTACCTAAAAGGTGCAAACTCCTTTCTCTTCAGACCTAGCAGAGACCCAAGCAGGGGAGCCTGCCCTGCCTGCCAATGCTTTCTCCGTTCCAAAGGGCAGCTTGTCTCGATTTGGTGTTCGCCACCGTTCCTGCCCCCCGCAGGGGCCCTGGGGCGGGTCTGTTCAGCTCCACCTGCACAGAGCATAAGGCAAGAGCAAGGGGGATCACCCCTCAAACCCCTCAGATTAAGGAGTGATTGCAAATTCACTGCTCTCCTTCCTTCCACGCTGTGCAGCCGTACCTGCTGCGTGCACCAGTGCACCTCTGGCCATTTATTCCCACGCAGCTTCCAGCCAGGTGCAGACCAAAATAAAGCAACCAGAACCAGGGAGCTGACAGGCAGCGTCGCCTGGTGAGAGGCACCACGTGCTGGGACCCCAGGCAGGCAAACTCCAGTTCCTGGCTCAACGCTCCCTCCGACGGGTGGCCCTTCCTCTGCTGGTGCTCCGCTCCCAGAGCAGAGAGCCAGTCTTCTCTTCCTGCCTACATTTCTACCACCAGCGGCCCAATGGTGCTCTTGGAAGCACCTGGAGGCTGTTTCAAGCTGAACCAAAGCCCTTCCATTGTCCCAGCCTCTCCTGCTGCCTCCTTGAGGAGAGGAGGTTGCTTTGCCCTCAAACCTCGCAGGTGAAGCAGCTGCAGGGGCCCCCAGCTCCCTTGCATGCGGCCACCCCGCAGAACAATGGCCACAAAGGCAGGCAACTGCAGCAGACGGGAGCCCTGGCTTCCCTGACTTCCATCGGCAGCCAGCCCTGACAGTTACTGAATGCAGAGTGTGGCCGGGAACAGCTCACGCCCCACACAGAGTAACAACAAGAGCGCATTGTGTGCCTCTCCCAACACACAGGCACAATTCCCAGCCTCCCTGCGTCCCTCTCCCAGCGTGGAGTCACACCACTGCCTGGAGGAGACCTCGCCCCGCGTTGCAGCACAGACCCAGAGCTCCACCGCCTCCGCCCAGCACCTCGGGACTCGCGGTGGGGACTCATGGTTGCTCCTTGAGACGGAAGATGCCTGCAGGGCCCTGTCCCTCCCTCCAGAAAACACCCCACAAAGAACAAAGGCCACTGAGAGGCAGCTGACCCCGGAATGCTGGATGGCAAGGCAGGGAGGACAGTCCCAGATCTCCAGGGTGCACCTCAGCAAGCCGCTCCGATGCCACACTGACCTCGGTTCCTTGGTGCTGAGGGGCACCTGCAAAACCTCGCTGACTTCGACCTCAGCAGCAGAAGCTTTCTGACCAATTCTTCCTCCTGTATCACAGTCTCCTGTGAGGGAGGCAACGCTCACGGGTTCTGTGGGAACTCCCCAGATTTGTGCTCGCACCTCATGACGTGTGCCACAGGGAAGGACTTTATCTGCAGATCAGATCTCCAGACAAGACAACCCTGCATTCCTGCACGTCTCCCTGCTACACAAATGATAACACACTTAGAAAACCTGTGATGCCCCAAACTTTCCAAACTCCAAACAGAACATCTAAGTTTTTCTCAAGCCTTGAGGTCAACTTTTCAGGCAGGTTCCACAATTTGCTGTGGCCCCCTCGTGGTCACAGCCGGTGAGTGACACCACTCCATCTCCGGAGGCTCCAATACACACCATAAACACAGCGGAAATGCATGCAGAGAGGATCCCCATTCTTCCATCAGAGATTCTCGTTCTGGTGTCTAGGGTCAGGTTACTGCGCAGAACCTCCGCAGGTTACCAGCACAAGAAAGAGATCTCGCTCTCTGGGAATTATAGCGTGGATGTGGAGATTTCTTTGAAAACAGGCTGCGTGTTCAGCCAAACATCCCCTGGCTATATGGTTGGCGTCAGTGTCGGCGACAACAGACAGAGGAGGACAGGTATGGAAAAAAGGATTGCTGCAGAACTAAGGGTTTAAAAGGAGCTGGAGTGACAAAGCAGGGGAGGGAAAGGAAGATGAAAGCCTCCCAACTTCTGTCTGTCATTCAAAAAGCCACCCTCGTGCTGTGCATGTCCCTCAGGGCAGAGCTGCACTGACCCACATCACAGAGAAACCTGGACAAGAAGACACGCCCAGCCCCAGAGCCGTACCTGTTACGGAGAATCCAACGTTCTCCTCATCAGAGTCCGTGTCCAGCTCAAACAGGTCCTTGAATTCCTTCTTATCTTCTTCCTTCTTTTCATCTCGTTTCTTACGTTTAATTTCTGGGAAGTTCAAATCTTCAAGCTGGAAAAGAAAACCCCAAACCACCACTAAGAACAACCTTAATTTGTACTTTTAAATGTAAAATGCTGAGCTTAGACACACGAACTTGGCTTAGCCCTGCGTGCGGAAGCAGTTGGGCCTGCCTGCTGCCGCTAGGTGAGCACCACGCAGCCCTGAGTCCGCTGCACAGGCAGGCGACACACGCAAAGCTCTGCTGAGCTTCTAACGAGCTGTGCTGGCTAATGGGCTACTGCTGGTACCCTGGCATGGCTAACAAGGCAAGCCATCCCTGCCAAGCGGCTGGCCCAGATCTCTGGACTGAAAGCCATGCAGGCCAGATGAGCTTGGGCAGCCAAGCACGGTCAGGCCAGACCGTTGTGGTCACCTCTGCTTTTCTGGCTTCAGACCTCAGCACAGCTCCACAACGAGGTGCTGCAGATGATCACCTACCCCGCGCCTCACCCTGTTGCTGGCCCTTATGGAGGGAGATCAATGGGCCAAGCCTTGCTGCTGCAGACAGGGCCAACATCAATGCCATTAAGCACTTGCAATTGACACCACCTCACTGCTCCTCACACCTCTCCGGAGGGGGATTAGGGGGAGGATTTACTTGCCAGGGCTTGGGCCAGCAGGGCGAAGATAATCAGAATGCAAATGAAATCCCAAGTGCTCTCTGAACATCAGCTGCCCGCTGCCTGTGCCTGGCTGCACACCTCCCGGGAAGCACTCATGCATTAGCACACATTAGCTTGCTTGGAAACATTCGCCCTGCGAGTAATAACTCATTTGCTCTCCCACCCGTCACCCCCCAGCCCTCGATGCACTCCTCTCTCAGCCCACAGCCGCTTCAGTCCTCCCCAAGCCTCCCCCAGTGGGAGGGGCAGCGAGCACCCCCCATACAGAACTGCAGGAGGGACAGGGAGCCGTGCATTTGCTCCTGCAGCCAATCCCAGCAATTCTTCCCAACCTGGTTCACGGTTACGGCCCCCAGCTGGGCGATATTCCTGCTGGGCGCTGATCACTTCCAAGCAATAACCTGCAGCACCAGGATGGAAGTCAGAAGCTGGCCAGAGAAGGGCAGAAGGGAGCAAAGCACCGACCGCCATCTGCAGGGTCCTGATTTTAAATCATCTTCCCACCTGCTCTGTCCCACTACAAGAGGCCTCTCCGTCCACCGGCCCTGCGCCGCGCTGGGGAGACGCACGAGACCTCTCTCGCCACTGTGAAAAACTTCGCCAGCATCCCGTGCAGAGGGCACGCACGGCAGGGACTGCTAGGGGACCTGCTAGACAGCACGGACACGCAGACAAGAGTCCCCATTTCCAAAGGCAGCCTATGGCTGGGGGTGGCATCAGCACTGGCTGAACCTGAGCACCTTGAAAAGGACCTGGTGTTGAACCACGCTGAGCTGTGCCACCTCCAGCCTTCTGGAACTCCACAGGAGCGCGTTCAGGTTCGGCACCTCGAAATAAAGGCTCCAGAAATCCCTGCTGGCGGTGGAGCCACCACAAAGCAAGGGGAGGAGGACTTGCACTGAGCCCCAGCTCACAGACACAGCCTGTGCTCATCACACAGGAGCAGTAAGCAGGTAATTTGGGGGCCAGTCTTTTAATCCCCAGCTAGAAGGTTACCATCTACTGAGTCTGCCGAAGCCGATTAGTCTGCATCCCATTAAAAACCGTGGGGAGAAGCAAACGGAATGGGCAGACGGGGTCAGCACTGCTATGTAAGGCAAGCTGCAGCTCATGGCAGCTGAGAGCCAGGCTGATTTTTTGCTGTTATTATTTTTTTCCCCCCAATGGCTGCTAATGGGACATGGATTTTCCCAGCCCTAATGGGCCTCATGGTGTTCACTCTCCTGCTGGGGCTCACAATGCTGCATCATTAAGCTAGCAGTCCCCACTGAGAGAGACAACAGCCCCATTCACCAAGCAAAGATGTCAGGCAGCCACAGGCCTTTCTGAAAGCTAACTCCAAAAATCTCTCTCGGCAGTTTATCTGTTCACCAGCCCACTTTCTCCAGGAGGGAACAAGTCCCTAGCACTGCCCTCCAGGCTTCCCCTGGTTTCTGAAGTCATCCCCCTGAGCCTTGCCATGGCAAAGCAACACCCCTCAAAGGGACTTCTCCCCTTCAGCTGGCCCTGGCTGCCCCACGCTGGTCCAGCTCACCTCCTGCCTTTAACATGAGATGTCTACACGGACGGCTTGTCCCCTTGTGACAGCTGCTTCAGCACCAAGAAAGCCTCGGCTCGCACCAGCAGGGCCAGTTTGGGGCAAGAGATTAGCCCCACTCACAGGGATCACTTTGTGCTGCTTCTTAGCCCCACGCACACAATTTCACTCCTGCCACGGCCACGCTTTCCTGCTGGGTTCGCAGAGAACACAAGAGGTTCTTTTTGTTCCCCCTGCACGGCTGCCCTGGGGAATTTCAGCCTCCTGCCCTTGTCTCAGGCTGGTGCACAGTACTGAGCACTTCCAGGATCTCTCAGGTCTTCTGCCACGCTCTGGGACCTGGCTCAGAGCCAATCACACTCATGTCCCATCGATTATTTTAATTGCTCCCCACCATACGCTGGAGACACCGATTATATCTATTTCCTGCTCCCTGGCCGAGCAGCCTCACTCAGCCACTCTCACTGCATTAGCATCGAGACAGCTTTCCTTTAGACTCCTCACGCAAGCAAAGCTCCTGCCCCCACCTCCGGCACGCAGAGCCCTGAGGAGTGGCCAAGGAGCCCTCCCTTTGGCAGGCAATGTGGGAAACGGCAGGCTGAGCACCTCTGCACAGCCAGCAAGGTCCCCCTCACAACCAGCCACCCACAGGGCGACACAAGAAAACGCAAAGCGGAACTCACCGGATATTCCCCTTGCTTAGAAGAGGGGCATCTTCCCCCCTTACTTTCAGGCGCTGTGTGTGGACAGTCTCAACTTCAGAACTACATCACACGCTTGTTCTGAAGTAGCATTCACACCAAGGCTGTTACCCCAGCGCTCAGGTGCAACGGGGTCTGTCACCCAGCCCATCCTCGTGGCACACTACTGAGCCATGGGGGCACAATTCTCTCTTGCTACTGTCCTCAGCTCCCTACCCTCGAATTACAAAGGCTGCTGCACCCACTGCTCAAACAGCATGAGCCTGCACAGGGACAGAGACAAATTTATCCTAGCACTGCTCCACCCACCTCACCTCACCTATGCTCTATTACCTTGGGCAAGCAAACAGGGTACAGGCAGGGGACACAGACATTGCTCCTTGGGGCCCCCATGAGACAAATCCCCAGGGAGCTGAAGACACTGCTGTCCAGACACGGCCATGCTCTTTCCAAGAATGCCCTACCTACACATCCAAGCCACTTCCAGCTCACACCACTGGAGCTGGGTTTCACAGCCACCAGGACGTGTGTTTCTCTCTCCTTGCCACGGCACAGCTGATGTGCGGTAAGGTAGGTGTTTTGCTCTTACTCTTTCTTTGCCGGTGATTTCCAGCTGTATCTCCTTCTCTCTTAGCTTCTTCCACTGGGCATAGTACTTGGTCAGAGGCGTCCCCTCCTCTTTGACCTGCTTCTCCCATTGTTCCTGTGGAGAGAGCAGATGCAAACTTAAGGAAGGTTTTCAAAGCAGTTCTGCAACACAACCATGGCAAATGCAGGCAGCTGTTTCCCAAACCACCTTCTCCCAGCTTCTGGGTAAGTAACTGGCAACCATGACCATGTAAAGCAGGACCAAGAGTGAATTCTGAAGGTGAAGCAATGCCTGGGGCACTGAAGGGGACCAAAGAAAGCCGAAGGATGAAACGGGAAGGCTGGCCAATGCAGCAGCCTCCTCGTGCAGTAGCACAGCTCACAGGTTTCTCATCACAATGGGGACGCAGCTGACAGACAGCAGTGTGCAGAGACCTTACCAAGGAGCAGCCACACGGTGCTGGGTAAGATCCCTTAGCTTATGGAGCACCACCAAAGATTCCAAGCTCTGAAACGTGGGTTCCCAGATTCCTGTTCTTTCCTTGTAAAAGATGCCTGATTCTCGGAAGTGCTGAGAACTTGCAACAGGTTCTCCTAAACCAGCTCAGTGCCTTTGGGGATCCACTATCACTGCCTTGGCCCTGGGCATTCACTTCTACTCTGGCTCTAGTGAGAAGACACTGACACGGGTCAGGTCAGACAACGCAGCCAACTGCAAAGAAACAGAAATCACTTCAGCTGAAACCTGAAGGCAGGAATCAAAGGGATACCAGGACAAAATCAGTTCCCTGCTCTCTCAGCGGAGACATCTGATCACCTGCTCAGTTTTTTGTTTAAAATACAGAAAAACCTCAATGCAAGCATTTACAAGATCTATGTACAAAAGAAGTTTGATTGCTTCTTCCCCCCTGTTCTACAGCCAAGTGTTTATTTTTGAAACAAACATTTCCCTGCGGGGTCTTGGACTCGTCCCAACCTTGGGAGAGCAGAGAAGGAAGAAACATAGAGCCTGGTTCTGCTGTCCAAGCTGGGAGGATACGGAGGTGCAAACACCATAAATACTGGGAAGCAAATGAGATCGTTAAAAATTCTTTTAGGCTTTAATTGTTTGGCATGTTAGTGCTAAAAGGGGTTGGGGGCAGTATGTCAAATTAAAACACATTCTGTCTAACCTGCCAGCATCCCTTTAGCTTAAAACCCACACAGAACCGTACCTGCTGCCTGGATTACCACAGTGCCCAGAGGCTTTGCACTACCCCACAGTAAAAAGTCAACCTCATGTAGGCAGAGAAATTTGGCATGCAAGCAGGAATTTAACAGGCAAAAGAGGAAGGGAATGAGCAGCAGGAGAGGTTAGCAGAGGTCCAAAACAAGGGCAGAGAACAAATCCAGAGCTCTGCGTGGGGTGCATGGCGTTCCTGCTGGGGCGGAAACAATCAGCCAGACCATCTTCACAGCACACAACACAGCAGCAGCCCTGGCATTCTTCACCTGACCCCAAACCAGCTCTGCTTCTTGGGGGCCGAGCATGAGTAAGGAGACAGGGAGAGCAGGCCTCCGTGACGCAGAGCAGCGCCGAGCCCTGGCTTACACAAATGAGCAGTGCAGACTCTGAAATACATCACTGCACCAGCTCCTGGGCTGGTCTGTCACCGGGAGGGAAGTGGGGATGATGTGTGGTCTCCGCAGCTGGCACCAGGAGCTGAACTTTGGCAATTAAACGGCGACCAGCCTCCGTCACCTGCACTCTAACAGCACAGGCAGCATTCACGCATCCCACAACAGGCGCTAGCAACGCTGCACCGAGCCCAGCAGGCCCCTTCTGGTAATCCTGGGTCCCAGACTTGCTGTCCCCGCGGGGCCATTTATATTGCAGCTCCAGGACTGTGCTGGAGCCCACGCCTGCTGCCCAGCTTCCTCCCTGCAGGCGGATGCACGCTGACTCCAGCAGCGCTGGGGCAGGCGCCGGCCGGCAGACAGAACAGCTCCGCCGCCGCTGCAGCACGGGGGGCGACTGCTGAGGAGCACAAAGTCACCCCACTTACGCATCAGGCTCCTATCAGGCTGCCAGCTGTAATCAGGCACTTTGTTGACGCTGCTCGGTATGGACAGCTTCTGAGAAAGACACTCCTTACGGGAGCCAGAAGTCTATTTGTTCTGTCTGATACAGCTCTTTAGGTTTTAAAGTGTGCTGGATCCAGACATTAAAAAAAAAAAAAAAAAAGACCATTAAATCACTCCCATCTTTCTAGTCAGCCCAGCCCAATGGGAATTTTGAGAGTGGATGCCATCGGACCCACCTCAGCCACTGGCAGCTCTCCTTCTGTTACTGCCTCTGCATCACTGTGCTGCCAGGGGATGCCCCTGAGCTCAAGCCCACGGTGCCAGGGCTCTACAAACCTACGACCATTGCCCTCCAGAAACACAGATGGAGATGAACGCAGAAGAAATGGAAATCCCACGGAAATGAGGCACAATGCTTTCTGTCATCTCCCTCCCTCACACCACATCTCATTAAGCACGGCAGCCTGCTGGGCTGCCTGCTCTCAGACACAGGACCCCAGCCCGGGCTGCAGCCCCCGAGCTGTGCTGCAGGTCCTGCTCAGCTCTTCCCTGTGCCTGTGTTTTCCCCCGCCAGAACGTAAAGTCAGAGCGGCATGTTGCGCAGCTGGACTCAGCTGCAGGCTCTGCTCTTTTTGGCTGCCCTCGGGAAGGCTTTAATTAATGCAGTAACCCTATTAGTATAGTGCCTGCAAAAAAACACTGACTCTCAAATCTTAACCTGCTTATTACTAAAAAAAAAAAAAAAATAGTAATAATAACAACAAACCCAAAAAGTAAATTAAAGTTCTCAACCTGAAAATACTGCGGAAACAGTCAGGATGAACACATCTGGTGTGCCCAACCCTCCACTCCACAGTAGCTGGGGCGCAAGGATGGATCCCTGTGCAGTCCCCCCACGCTGAGAGCAGATACTGCATGCAGCACTGCACGCACTAAGTTCAACCTCCAGGCTCTTCCTTCTCTAAAGCTGTGGAATATGGACCCTAAGGTAAAGCAGAGAGTTTTCTGAGGTACTCCCACTACTCAGTATTGCTGAACCAATCATGTTCACAACCTGTATTCCCCTAACTTTATTTCTCTGCAACTTCCCACAACTTCCCAGTCAGCATGCTGCGTGGAAAAATTACCTTCGAATTTGGACTCTGCTCCTTGGAGTGGAGCAAGCACAAATGCATAGACGTGAATACCAGGGAGCATTTGCTTTCCATTGCTCTTGCTGGCAATGGGGACATGTAAATACTTTTGGCCTCTCCTTTTTCCCTTCCCTCGCTCCCTCCTCCATTCCCTTTTCTGGCAGCGTTTGCTTCTGCAGAAGTGCCAGTGTCCTGCACATGCTGGAGACAGCCTGCCAAACCCAGCCCAGATTTCGAGGGACACTCCAGGCCATTCTGGGAAGCCCAGTCTCTGTGGGAGCTTTGGCCCTTATTGGAAATCTACACCATCTATTTGCAAACGAGCAGGGGGGGAAGCGCACGGTCACAAGACACAAAGCTTTTCCCCAGGCACAAGAGATAAGCCAGCACCTTCCACGCCAGAGAAGCACTGAGCAGGCTGTCTCCTTTGCTCCCAGGAGCACTGTGAGCCCATTAACCCTTGGAAGAGAAAGGCTCCCTCCTCTCACAGGGCAACTACACAACGCAAAAATACAGACTGCAGTGGTAATCCAGGCACCCTCCCCGAGCAGCACTCTGCGTTGTTGCTGCACCCCTTCAACTGCAGGAGAAGAGCCCGTCTCCAGCCAGGCTGGGCAAACCCTTGCCTGCTTTCCCCAGCTAACCCCCGCGCCCAAGGCAGGCTGCCTGCTGCTGCCCCTTAGGAGCCAGCCCTGCTTGATCCACGCTGCTCAGCCACCCGGCTGTGATGCTCCTGGGCAAGCAGGTGCACAAGTGTCAACCAGGAGCTGTACAGGCAGCAAGATGTTAAAACAATCAGTTCTTACAACAGGGGCTGCAATTGGAGCTGCTGGGAAAAGCAGACAGTGATAGAGTGGTTGGAAATCTATTTTTTTTTTTTCCCCAGCCAACGATCTTCCCCAGCCCGTCATTCCACGGAGAGCCCTAGAGGCTGAAATCTCTACCTCTGCAGAGTGGGTGGGTGGTCACAAGCGCTGTCTGTCCGCAAAAAATACAAAACAACAAAACCCTAACCACTTCACTCCAGACGGGAAGCAGAATTCCTCTGGCAAAGCAGCCCAAGCCAGAAATGCATTTACAGAACCCAGGACTATTTAGTCACTTCAAAACCAGCTCCACCAAGCCCTCAATCCCAGAACAACACTGCTGTGTGCAGGCATTGGTATGTCAGGATTTCAAAGGACAATTTCCCTGCAGTTCCCGCCTGTGTGTCTGAAGATGAACCAGTCTGCACTGCAGCTCCTGCTCCATGCCCACCTGATGGTGTGCAGCAGAACTCCAGGCTCTCCAGTGATACCACGTGGCCACAGAGGCATCACTCCGATCCCACCAGTTACCTCCCAGACACAGATATTTTCACCACTCCTGCTATGCAGGGAAGACTCAGACCCACCGCTCACTTCATTTCCTAAGACAAGAGGGGGTCTCCACCACCACCCGAGCCATCCATCCCATCACTAAGGCAGCACCCTGAGGTTCAGCTCAACAGCTCAGCAGTCACCCTGGGGGCAACTGCACCTCCTCTAGGCATCAAATGTGCTCAGCACCTTCTGGATGGGTGCTTGGAGTGCAGACAGAAGGATACATCAGCATCTCTCTTGAGAAGCAGCTACAGCGCTCAGGGTGCCCAAACATGGCTCTTACTGCTCACAGCTTCACTGATTCTATAGGCCTGTCTCCACAAGGGACCAGGGAAATGGGGAAAGTTTTGCCTCAGGATTCTGAATCGTCACGTGTCAGTTAGCTGATGGCTTGGTTCTCCACTGCTGGATCTCTACATGCGAGGAGGAAACATCTAGAGGAGGCAGAATCCCCCCTTCATCTGAGGCACAAACTGGCACTTAAGTGGCAGGAGTGGGATAATAAAAGCAAGAAATTTCCAGGCAAAGGACATGCCCCAGCAAAGCAAGGCGCTTCCACACATGTGTGTGTTATAAATAAGACAAGGCTGTAATTTACGGACTGTGTTTTCCATGAGGCTCTTGGCTGCAGTCTTGCCAGCTCCAGCACCAGAGCCCCGCCGAGCTGGGTTGTTTGTGAGCGTCTGCCCCATCCCACACTCATTTCCATGACCTCGTCCTCCTTCCTCCCTCTGTCACCCGCCCAACCCCAGCAGCTGGAGCCTGACTGTCTTTCCAGGAAGCCCAAATCGAAGCAGCAGACTCACCACAGACTCCCTGCTGGCCACGCCGAAGGTGGCTTTCTGACGCCTGCTGGAGATGTAGGCAGAATTTTCCTGCAGTTTCTCCAGGAGCTGCCGGATAGGCTTGCAGTAGTTGGCAATCTTGCATTCCTTCAGGAAAGATTTCAACTGGAAGGAGGAAAAGGAGAGGAAGAATGAAAGCAATGTACTAAGTTTCCATAAACAGAGCCCATCAGCAAGAAAACAAAGCATAGGGGGCTGTCGTAGCTGCTGCTGTAGTTCAAGTATCACTGTCTTCTGCTCAGGTAAATAGTAGGAGGGACTGGGGACCACGTGCACAGAGACCAGGAGTAACAGTGGATAGCTGTAGATGCCAGTTGGCCGAAAGCACAGGGAATCCAGAACTACAATGGGAAAAGGTGTCTGTGGGCTAAGCCTACAGAACAGCGTTGGATATCGGGATGGGAATACCAAATAGATGGGGCTGTGGATCGAGACTGGAGGCTGGGGCTGAAGGCAGGGACTAAGGAGGGACTGCAAATGGGGGAGGTGTCTGTGGACTGGGTCTTCAGCAGAGCTCAGTGGGAAAACTTGGGGCTGCTAGAGCTGCAGAGCGGTGGGTCAGGCTGGATGGCCGTCTGCAGGGTCATACGGGGTGAAGTTTGCTTGATGTCTGCCTACCAACCCAGCCCCAGCTGGCACCTCCTATTTGCCAAGGGCACAAAACCACATGCCCACCACACAAAAATTTACAAAATAACTCTCTCTGTGGACAACCCAGGTAGCATGTGCCTAGATAATTCTTCCTTTTCAGACCCAAGGGCTTAGGTGGGATAGCTGGGACAAGAGCCAGTCTACCAGGAAACCACAAACCCTCCTGCTGCCCGCCAGGGCAAGGACCAGCCTCACTTGCAGAGAGTCAGCTCCTGCCCTCCCTCTGTGCAGGAGACACACTTTGCTGCTCTCAGACAATGAGACCACTTCACTGCAAACAGTGCATGTTTTTGTGTTGCTTTCTATCTCAAGCAAACCCTTCTCCCCACCAAAGTTTTCCCCTACCAGTGCTAGCTCTGACACCTTCAAGCACAACAGTGAGGCAGCAGTAGACACTCCTGCTGGCAGGAGGAGAGGTGGGGATATCCAGATTGACCCATGGCTTGAATTCTAGTTCAGTACACTGTCTGCTAACAGTTTTTACCAGCCCCAGGATAGCTCCCTGGAGAGCTGGATCTGCTGCCTGCAGAGGGACAACGTTCTCCGCTACCTTGCAGCAGGGGCTTCTCTGCTCCCTTTATCCTCGGCACACCTCCACCTGTCAGCGTCCATCCAGCTCAGAAAAATGGGCGTTACAACAAACACCTCTCCCCCTTTCTGCAGAGCAAACAGCCCATCAAACAAGTACAAAGAAACCATCAGCAAAATGCTGCTGGCTACTGGTCAAGCCTGTCCTATCCTCACCCTTCCTTTCTAAAATATTTATTTTTTATAGGTGCTGCATATTTATCTCCAGTGAGAGATGCATTTGTCATGTGATTTATCTCACTTGATCCCCACAGCTGCAGTCCCAGATCCATTTCATCCGCTGCCACATACATTATCGTTTTTCTTTCGTTACAGAAGTGTCACCTGAAATCCTGCAAAATCTCAGGCTCTATCTGTGCAGTTTGGTGCTATGTGCTCACTCTCACAGCTATATGCTTCATTTCTCCTCTCCCCCTCCTCTCCCTGACCCCGGCAATCCCTCACAGCCCCACCACTATCTGCCACGGATATTAACGGAAGGTAATGAGATCTCAGCCCTGTATGAAGAGGCAGGGAACAACCAAGAAGGCAAAAGAAGATAGAGGAGAGAGAAAGAAGGGGACTTTCTGTATGCCTTTTTTCCCTCTGCCAAACATGACTGCTGCTTTCCAGAATAAAAGCAATCAGAATGTGTGTGTATGTGTCTGTCGTTAACATCTCACGCCGGTTCCTAGCTGAGCAGCTCTGTGATTAGCGGGATTGGTTCTGTCGAACTGCCAGCCTTAAACACCAATGTTTTATACCAGCAGAGACCACAGCAAAAACCCAGCTCCTCTTATAGTAAACGACACAGGGAACTATAAATGATCTGAAGCAGCTGGGCTTGAGTGTTCCAGGGAGCCCAAATCAACCCTGACCCCCCACTCTCAGACAACACAGGATATGTTCAGCTGGGAGCAGAGTGAGCAGGAGGCTGGCAGGGACACCAGCACCTCCTGGCCTTCTGGAAGTCCTGCCCAGCCCATGCCACCTCCTGTTGCCACCCAGCAGTACCACCACCTGTCTACAAGCCCTCCCGTTTTCCCCTTCAACCTCCCACCTCCATGGACCCGGGAGTCTCTTCCAGGCACCCAGACATGCTCTGAGCTCCTCACCAGCCTACAGAAGCAATAACAGCCCCGGGCTGCTCCCAGCTGACTGGGCAGAACAGAAGCCTTTGAACTGCCTCCCTCCCCTGCTGGCTCTGCTTCCCTTTGATCTGCCCGTCCGCTTCCTGCCTTCCAGGCAAGGAGCTTCCAGAGTTCAGGCTGAAGACAGTTCAGCCTTGCTCCTCCCAAAGCCGCTGACCAGCAGCCGAGGAGCACAACCCCAGCCAGCTGGAAGCCAGCCCCTGCAGCACGGCACTGAGAGGCGTGAGAGGAAGAATCAGGACAGATGAATTTTTATCGTTCACTGGAACCACGCCAGGGGAAAAGCCTTCCCTCACGCGCTTTCCCGAAGGCTCTGAGATTTTGGGAAACTAACCTCAGCACCCTGGCCCAGCAGACGCCACGAGGCTGTGGTTAGTGGCAGCCAAACAGGAATCCAACAGCCTTAATTCTCTGCAGAAACACAGGCCGGTCCCAGGGTGTGTTTGGAAGCCACGGGGCACTTGGTGCCAGAGGGCCGACAGCCACTCCTCGCTCCAGCTACATCGGCCCTGACAGCTCTCCCGCTCCCAGCAGCTGCTGGCTGCGAGGAAGGGGCTTTGTTCGCCGCTGATAAGCGAGATGCAAAGAGCAGGAGCTGCTCCGCGAGCCTGGAGAGCGCCTGTCAGCTCCCATTAACCACAGCAGCAAGCTGCCAGCCAGGCAGCGCCTGTGCCAGGCTGCAGGGGCCCAGCCAAAGGCATGTGCCTGGCAGCTGCCAGCCCACCACATACAGCAGGAGCAAGGAGGTCTGCCTCCCCCGCAGCCTGTGGGATCCAGCTGGGATGCTGCTCCCACGCCAGCCGGCGTGCACGCAGACAGGCTGGCTCGTGGCATCAGAGCAGAGGTGTGTGTCCCCACGGAGGACTGAACAGCAGCCCTCTGCCAAGCCTGTGTGACACCTGCCACTCACGAGTTAAAAATAGAGAGGAATGGGAAGAAGGGAGGGAACAAGTTCCAACACATTTGCTTCGAGCAATCTTACTGTTCAAAGCAGGGAGGTCACTGCTCATTCAAAACTGAAGCCACCCAGCTAGCAGGGTATTAGGGGAGGATTATGCACAGTACACCCAGATACACAGCCCTATTAGGCAGCTTTATTGCAGACAATGAAGCATGCAAACACAAAGTGGCGAGGAAGAACAGCCATGGAACGACAGGGCAGAGGGAAAGGAGAGCACTTTGCAGCAATGTGCAGTGAGGAAGAGGGGCAGAGACAGGAGTTGTAGCGTTTTGGTGGAGGGACTTAGGGAGAAAGTGCCTGGGCTGGTGGGGACATGAGCAGGGATGGAGGATTGCCATCTCATGGAGATAAGGCAAGAAGCAGGAGCTCTGAGAGCACAGGTCCTGTGGTGAGGTAATACAGCAATGTGGACAACTCTAAATCAACAACTGCGTTCACTAGTCAAAAATACATCTCTACAGCAGCTGTGCAGCACCTCATCTCACTTTCTCTCCCAAAAGCGGGGCCAACTCTAAAGCTGCTTTCACCTACCTTCAGTCGTGATGCCTCTGCTCTTCCCCATGAATCCCCAAAAACATGAACAAAACCTATCATTTAGAAAAGGTAAATGACTCTCCCTCAGGCTGTCAGGACCTCTAGAGTTCACTATTAGGCTAAACGACCTTTTCCCACTCCATGCACATTCACAACGTGACCGAGAGGTGACTTACTCTTACCTGAATGACAGTGGGGAGAACCAGCTCTGGGAATCCAATGCTGTGGGCTTGGCAATGGAGATACTCCAGAATCAGGTCATAGAGCTGCTCAATGAGTCCATCCTGGGCAAGGAATGCAGAAACAGAGACATCAGATAGGAGCTAAACCACTCAGCTCCCAGACTGGGAAACGAGTCTCTAACCTACAGGATGGGATCACAAAACACGCTGCCAGGACAACAACTGTTCACAGAGAAGCTGTTTCTGAGGGTGTGTGCTGTGGGGAGCTGGAGTTTCACTTACTCGGAAGGCCTTCTCCTGCAGGTTGGCATTGGAAAGCTTCAAGATCACTGCAAAGTTTATAGGCTTAGCACTCATGCGTCCTGGCTTCTTGTTGAAATCCACTTGTTGGAAAATCTGCAACAGAAAAAATCGAGCGTAAAGATGATCATATCCCAAAACAAACAGTTACCACGATGCTGCCAACATCACACAGTTTACAGTAGAGCTGAGGAGACAATTCAGAAATCCTGATTCCTGCCTGCTTGTTCTGATCACTGTCCCACAGCTTTTTAAATGCCCTTGGCAAGGGACAGTTTGGGAACAAACACCAAGCATGCTTGAAGCTTTAGAGAGCTGAGCATGAACGTTACCACAGAAGTGTGATGGAAAAAGGAAACTATATATGTACAATAGCAGACCTGCACTCCTTTCTTTTGGATTTTTCCAGAGCTTACTTAATTATAATGGTTGGGGGAAAGGGTATTTCTGAAACAGAAAGTATAAAGCTTGAATAGTAGAAGGAAGAAATATGTGCAGCAGGCTGTCCAGAGTGACACCTCAAGATTGTTTTTAATTCAGAAGAGCTATTATAACATGAATCTGTAAGAACCTATTTTTTCCCTTCCCCAAAAGGCTACTCCTGGCACACAGAAAAGCCACCTCCAGCTGAAATCAGCTGCAGCCAAAATCTGCCTTGGCCCCTACCCTGGGCAAGAGGGTTCACTATCCCAATAAGCCTGCGTGCTGTGCCGCTCATCCTCTGAAGCCAGGAGCAACAGGTTTCTGGAACGAGCAGCAGTACGAACATGCCCTTTCCCAGCCTGGCAGGGGCAGACCTCAGGAGAAAGGTAAGAACTGCAAAAACCACTTGAACCAGGGCACATTTCCAGTGACCCCAGTCAGGGAACAACAAGTGGTAATCAAGGGAGAGATGCTCACTGGTGATGGATTCTCCTTTCAAAAAGCCAGCCAACAACTGGCAATCATTCGCATGTCAGATGACAGTCTTTGAGGGGGGCCGACAAGGTACTTACCCTGCCCACCCATGCTTTTGAGCACCTAAAAGCAACCTGAAATCCCTGCCTCCAAGGTGCTCAGGCTCTAGAATCCTCAGTGCTTCTAAATCTCACTCTTGGGCAGGAAATAATTTCTATTCCCTCTAAGCAGCAGCAACACATCCATCATCAGACCCCAACCAGCCCAGCATCGCGGCAGTGCAGCACACTGATTGCTAGAGGGTGAGGTGGGGGGAAAGGGAGGGTGGTCAGGTCACATGGATGCCCCCAGGCCAGAAAAGCATGGAGACGACTATCGATTTTTTACATTTTATTTGTCAATCCCGGTTATTTGGAAGGGAGGGACAAGCTTGGTGGCTTGTGAAAACAAAGAGCCCTAGCCTAGGGAATCGATGCTATAAACCTCGTTATGCACGGTTATTTCTTTGGCCAAAACAGTAGTATTGATCCCTGAGGTCAGACGCATTAAAGGAAAAGGCATCAGGCTCCCTGGGATCCTTACATGCCACCAGGCAAGCAGGGAAATGCAACCAGAGGTTTTGAAACTCTTAGAGGTGCTAGGGAGCCTGTCAGGACACGTGGAAAGGGGGAAAACGTGGTTCCCATCTTAAGACTGCACAGAACAGCTCAGCTAGTGGCCAGACTGAAAGAGAGGATGACGAGGAATCCTGTGGCAGGGTAGAAAGGTGATAATGAGGGATGAGAGGGCCAGAAAACATCAGAAGCAGTGATCTGGCTCAAGCGATAACCACTAGCAGACAGAGGAACGGACAGGGCAACACAGGCAGGAAGGAGATGGATTTTTGGCAATCTGCAGTTCAGTTTCTACATTGGTAGTGTGAAGGGTACTCAGAGATACAGCTGGCACTATCAAAAAAAAACAAAAAACAACAGAACTCCCACTTTATTACCACCATCCCATCCCCATTTCTTTCTCAGGCTCTAGCAGAAGCCTCCTGGCAGCCGCTTTAATCAGCCCCAGGCCAGCACACAGCAGGGATGCTGAGCTCTGCAGGACCTGCCTGCAGCTCCCCCTCCAGCTGCTCCATCACCCTCCCACCTTACCAAGGGCACCCAGCTGAGCTGCTCAAGTTCAGATTTTTTTTTTCTTTTGATGTATATATTTATTTCCTATTTCCCATTTCACACATATCACATCCTGTCCTGTCACTAGGCACCACTGACAAAAGTCTGATTAACTTCTTTATTCACAGGTTGATGGTGGAAGGGTCCTCTGCAGGCTGTCTAGTCTGAACCCCCACTCCAGCAGGGCCTCCAACAGCCAGCTTCCCAGGACCATCTCCAAGCAGCTTTTCAGCATCTCCAAATACATGCACGCAAGGGGCTCCATAACAACCAAACTGCTGCCAGCTCTTGGTCAGTTTGTTGTCCACAGCCTTTCTGCAGTCTGCCCCAGGGCACTGCGATCATGGGATTATTCTTCCCCAGGTGCACAACATTGCACCTGCCTTTGTCGAACTACATGAGTCTTCTTCAAACTGTCAAGGTCCCCCTGCAGAGCACAGCACTTATCTGGTGTATCAACAGCTCCTCCCAACTTCGCATCTCCTGCGATCTTGCTGTTGTCACTGTCCCCTCACTCAAACCGTTACTGACAACTGGTATCAGCCCCGCTATCAGCTTCCCAGTGTGCATCACCAGCAGCCGGCCTCCAGCTGGATTTCACACCACTGCTGAGCATCACCCTGGCAGGTCAGGCAGCTTCCAATAGCCCTCACAGTTATCTACTCCACAATTCATCAGCTTGTCTGCAAGGAAGCTAAGGGAGATGGCATCCAAAGCCTTGATGAAGTGAAGATAAACATCATTTGCTTCCCCCCCATCCACCAGCCCAGTTATCTCGTTGCTGGAGTCTATTATACTGGTCAGGCATCATTTCACCTGAACAACCCCCGGCACACACAGGGTTGTGATCCACAACTTAAGAGCTGCAATACAGTGGTGGGGGGATGAGAACGATGAGAATGAAGGATGCACATTCAGGTTGGTGCAGTGTTCAGCTTAGTGAGTCTGAAGCTCTAGTTTCTCCTCTGTGTAAAGGATGCAAAGCAAGCTGTACATCCAAAGCAAAATTCAAGCCATTTAAGTGTCAAAACCTCACACCCTCCTAAGCTTGTCGGGGTTAGCCTCTTTCCCAGTTCCTCCACAGGGAAGCCAAGTCTGCCTGTGGGGAGATTTCCACCTTGTTTATCCACACCCGCCTTCCAACAGATAAGACACCAATTCTCCTGCTGCAGAAACTAGCGGCTGTCACAAAATAATTGAAGTGCTGAAAAAAAAATATATTAAAAGTCCGGGATCTCACAAGCCCTCCAATGGGAGGACGAATACAAAAATAAAAGCCTGTCTGCTTTACATGCTCTCAAGCCATCTCCTCTTATCTAAGAGGCAATTTTAGCAAGCTTTTTTTCTCTTCATCCTGAGCAGCAGAATGAAAGAAGAGATAGCCCTGGATGTCCGTGCTGGGGAGCATCAGCCCTTGTCAGGATGCGTCAAGGAGCCAGCTCTCATTTCTATTGGCAGGGGCTTGGGGAATTCCTGTGCCTATGGGAATTGCACAGACATTCAATCTGCTGTCTCCTGAAAGCACAGCAGCGACAGTTCTGAGACAAGAGGTAGCAAGGGCTGGTTTTCCTTGATGGTGCGGGGGAAGGGAAACAGCTACACAGTCCCTTCTTACCAAGAAAGCTTTTCAGAATATACACTCTGAGGCTGTAACAAAGCCCTCTCAAAAAACAAAAAGCAGCTCCAGCTGTGTCCAGGGCCACAAACTCCAGAGCCATTCCTTCACTACGTTTAGATTTACCTGCAGTGACAGATCAGGCAGTGAGTTGTCTTTCATATCAAATGGAGCATGGGAAGGCTTCGATCTGCTCCCTGACCCCAGCCATGCCCCTCAAGTCTACTCCTGCTTATAGCAGCAACATACTGATTAGATCCCTCTGCCTGGTGATGGTTTGGATACTGGGCTTAAAATGTGGTTTGTTTCTTGACACAAGACTAACACTTACTGAACGAGACACTGCCAGTTTGTGAGCTGGTAGGAACAGGCTCATTGTAAGAGCACTAGGCTGAGTATCAGAACATGGTTTCTCCTCCCAACAATGCCAGACAGCACGGCCTTTGGGCAGGTCACCTCTACTCTGAGCGCCAGGGCCATCTTCCACCATCTCATCTGCACAGCTGCAGCACACCCCCTGCCTGAGGACTGCTTGTGGAGATGCAGTAGGATCTCTCTAAGAGAGGAGGGAGTAGGGAAGAGATAGAGGGGCAAAGGGAAGAGCTCCTGGATGCTTCTGGGAATGCCACAGGGTGCTTGAGGGAGCCGTTGCAGGAGATGCGCAGGAGGAAGGGAAAGGCTGGCAGCTGCTGGGAGATTTGAGGTTAACACTCAGAAGTCAGGAGCTCAAGGAATGTAAAAGTATGTGCCCATTTCCCCTGCCCCCATCTCTCCTTTGTCACCAGCACCTGGACAAGCTGGGCTGAGCAGAGCCTCACACAGCAGGGTCGGATGTGGTCAGGGGCTCACGGAGGTCGGGAGGAAGCTCAGTGCAGTGTGGTAACGCCTGGCTGGGGCCCGACGCAGATTACAGCCAAGGTGTCGAGGCCAGGACGCAGTGAGGGGGAGGCAGCCCCAAGGGGAAAACAGCTTCATCTCTCAGAGCATTAAAAAAAAAAAAAAAAAGCAGAGGAATCATCCTCTCCCCAGGCTCCACTACCACAGAGCAGAGATGCCTCTATCACTAAATCTGGTTGGCAGAATTTCAGATGTGTGTGAACCAGAGGAAGGAAGAAGGCAAATGGCAAAGCCACACAAGGCCAGGGCCAGGGCCCAGCAGAGGGAGGCGGGAGGAGATTTATAAACATCACTGGCTTCCACAGACTCAGAGGATGTGGTTTGTGAAGGACATTTACAACAACACAAAACCACAAGAGCCTTTGCTTCAACAGAACTTGATTAGGAACAAGCCTGGCTGACTCAGGTCATTTATTACAGAAGCCTCCCTCACTTTCCTCCAACATCCAGCCCCACGCTGACCTGCTGGGGCTTTGTGTTCCCCACCTTGCCCCATCCCCCCACAATGGCTTTTTTTTTCCCCGCAACAAATGTGGCTGCACCGCTTCTGAAGTGCCCGCTCACAGCAGCCAGGCTGGCAAGACCTACGTGAAGACACATCAGGAGGCTGATATGTGGGGAAACTGGATGGTTTCTCAGCATTATCCTAAGGAAAACATAAGGCACTAGCATTTCAAATATACTGAGTTTTGCCAGGCTGCCTTCACAGGGATTTTTTTCTAAATAAATTCTTAACTTTCTAAGGATCGCCTCCCTTGCATTCCCCTTTGTTTGTGGTTATGAGAAACTCCTTTGCTAAGGCACAGACACATAACAGGATCAAGCAACAACAGCTTGGGGAGTTACTGCAGCCAGCTGAGTCTCTGAATCTCTTCTTTAGCAACCCTTCGCCTACTTCAAGTGCATTAGCTTAACCATCTAGGAATGTATTTCGCACCCAGCTGATCTGAGATATATTCTCCTGTGAGGGGAGAGTAAGTGTAATCCTATTTGCTAACCACACAGTACACTGTGGTGTTTGCCCAGAGTTTAGGGTGTAAGCAGCTCAGGCAACCTGGGAGCTGCTGGTGGGTGTGGTAGGCAAGTGCTCATCAGGTAGCAGGCATCATCCAATGCGAGATCAGCAGGAACCAACTAACCTCCAGGATAAACGGCAACACTGGGATGAAGGTCCTGGTGTTCTCGGACAGCAGTGTAAGGGCACGGATGCAGTGCATGCGCAGAGGGAAGAAACGAGCAGTGGGTACCAGCCTATGGAGGAAAGAAGAGGAAAGGATCTTAGTTCAGGTTAACACAGGAGCTGCACCTACATTTCAGAGCATTTTGCTACAACAGGAAGATAGCTTTAGTACTGCACAGCAAACCGAGCTGCTGCATATCCCACAGCAGGAAATAAAATTCACACGTCCTCAAGCTGTAACACCACCAAATTCCTGCAACCAAAGCACCAGGTTTCCAGGTTCTGATGAGACTGGGGGAGAGAGCTCCCCCAGTGCCACCTAAGCAAGCAGCAGAGGACAATGCAGAGCCCATCAGTCACACAGCTATCCCAAAAGACACCAAACCTACCACTCCAGATACAGGTCATGCACAGGGAGAGGTTTCTAAAGACATGATGTCTCCAGCATTCAAGCTTGCTTTTTATTTTATTTTATTTTTTTTTAAATGCAATTTCCAGACAACAGCCCTGCATCTGATAAATGAGTACACCCCCCGCCCAAGGAGAGCTTGCTGAGCAATCCAGGAGTGGGGGGAGGGAAAAAAAAAAAACAAAAAAACGCTTGACCAGGCACAATAAATCACCTCCGTCTTCCCCGCCCTCTCCACACACCAAATAGTGAAATAATTATCATTGGATCCATTATAGAAATAAATCTACTTTGCACCCCTGATCTGGCAGCGCTGGAGATGACGAAAGCCATTCTCAGGAATTAATTGATCGAGGGATAAACCTGTTAAATGTATAGATTTACTGTAAACCAAGACCATTAATTTTAGAGTGCTCTGCGATGCAACAATCTGTTTAACTTCCCAATGGCTGGATGCACAGGGAATACAAAGCACAGCTGGGTCTTGGCTCTGCTGAGAAAGAACTGGCCAGGGGTCACACCAGGGGGTTCCTGCTTTTTCCTCTGTGCATGCCAGGAGGCAGGAGACCAAAACTTGAGGGGCTCCACAAATCCTCATTCAACTGTAAGCCAGGAAGGAACCCCATGTTTATAGATTGACTTTCTACCTTGCTCCTACCCCTAGCAGACAAGGTCAGAAAAATACTTTCCAGGATGAGGGGAAAAGGGACAACTGAACAGGAGCTTCTGCAACAACTGTGCTGCAGAAAAAAATAAAAATAAAAAGCCCACCATGACAGACAAATGCAAGGACATAGACCAAACTGAGGAAGTCACGGACTACGGAAGAAGAGAAAGAAAAGCTGCTACCTCTGGAATGCCTACAGCATTGTCTCAGTGGTCAAAATGCAACCTTTCAGCTGTTCACAAGAGCAGCATCACCAATTTTGAAAAAGCAATTCAATTAGCAAACTCAGCAATGAAGCTTTTTTCAGCATCTCTAAGTCAAAACCCATCAATTCCAGCATGATTCCATTTAGCAGTCCACCTTCCCTGGATCACATCTTGAGCATGTACAACTTCAACACACATTTCTGAAATATGCATCATTAAAAACTGTTTTAATACATTTTATATGCTGGAGAGCAAGAAAAGGCAGCAAGAAAAGGAAGAAGCTAATTTTAGAAGCAACCCTCTGCTCCTAATTATCTTGTTTAATCACCTTCCAAATTCTGCCTTGATCCCCGCCTAGACTAAAAAAAAAAAAAAAAAAAAAAACTTATGAGTGCTGATTTCTCCCCCTTCCCTCCAGTAAGGCACTGGGGAAGCACAAGGAGCAGAGCTGGCTCCACAGAGGGACAGACAGACAGACACCCTGCTCACTGCCTTTTGCTGGAGCCCGGCGCCACCTCCCGGTACTGAAGGTGGTTGGGGAAGGAGAATCTCCTCCAAGTGCTATTACCACCCCCCAGATGCTCACAAGAGCACTACACCAGGAGGACAACTGAGCGGTTTTGCAGATGGAGAGGCTGCACAGCAGCGAGGTGACAGAGGGGTGCAGCCCACCCACTCCATCTCTGCAAAGCAACCTGCAAACAGATGCAAACATTTTATTTGCTGCTCTTGCTGAAGCTCACCCAATTCACCTTTCCTTGGCCCCAGCTAGTTGATTTATCCACTCAGACAGGTAAAAAAAAAACTGCTTAGGCTTGTCTGCAGGACAACTAAAGCTCTGCAGCAGCAGCGGGAAGCAGCCTGTGCACATGGGGGATGGGGGAGAGGGATGTGTGTACTCTAACGATCGTTTAAATCTGCTTATCTTCATCACCACTCGGGAGTTTTTCCAAGACCAGGCGGGTGGTGTTTTAAAGCTGAGAATCTGGTTACAGAGCTAACAGGATTTCAGAGATCACCAGAGATTCAGAAATTCCCCCAATGCCCATTAACAGCAATTTCAAAGCCCAAAAGTTTCAGATAGAAACACACAAACCACTAGGAAAAATTCTCAGCAGAGACATACTAAAAACAGTAAGCGTGCCCCAGTACTCCGAACTGTAACAAGCACACACAGAAAACCCCTCATGCCTTCTAACTGTATTTAGAGAGCTGGAGATGAGGACTTGATTCTGTACTTCTGCACTGTCTCCCGTTAGGTTCTGTTGCAAGTCAACAAGAACCTTTTTCCTTGCCATATTGTACAGCTGGGAGGATAATCTGTTCAGGGTAGAGCCTCACTACTGCAGCAGGCTTTTTTATTCATGTGTACATTAAAAAATGACCTAAGCACACTTCTGATTCCGAAAGCAAGTCCTCCATCTCTTTTTTTTCCTCCCCTCCCCAAGCAGCTCAGCTCTGGGACTGCCAGATCCTGCTATGCACAGCATGCTTGCACTTGGACAGCTCCCCACGGAAACGCCCAGGCAGCCATAACCTCCTGAAAGAGCTCAGCCCAGAGGTGGCTGCAGTTTGACAGTGGGTCACAGACTCAGGGGTCTTTAAATATGGGAGCTCACTGAAGGACTTGACCCAAGTCAGGCAGAAGAACTCAAAGCCCTTACACATGGAGGTCAGCTGTGGTGTAGGTTATTCTCCTAGGCTCTCAGCTAAACACAGGTGCCAGACTCAAGCCCAATCCTTTGTGCACAGTGTCTGGTTTTGCAAACGCTTGAGCCCACCATCTTAGCCAAGTAAAAGAGAGGACTTCCCCTCAAACAGTCCTTCAGTTCCTCCATGTGATGTGCTCACAATACTCCAGCCACAATACCTCAGTCAAAAGCAGCTCACAGAGGATTCCTTACAATGCAAAGTTAAACCCAAACCACACAGCAGTGACACCCCTCAGTAACTGCTCTCCCACATCAAACAAGAGAAGTATTTCCAGAAGAAGAAAAAAATGACTTACTTTATACAGCCAATGATGACCTGCGTCAAGGGATAGATCAATGGCTCCATGACCTCGCTGGGATAGATTGTGCTGAGAACTCGACACCAGAAATACAGGCAGTGGACGTACTGCCAGTTATAGACAGACTGGAAGTTCTCCTGCAGAGAACGGGTGAACACAAAGACTTAAACTGGGACATTTGAGAAGAGTTCATTCTGCTTTCTCTGCAAGGCTCTTTATCTAGCATTCTCCAAGAGGACAGGTCACGTGTGCTGCCCAGAGAGGCCTAACTAACATCCTGGCTGTGGCTTTGCAGCTGGTGGCTCATCCATCACCCAGCAAACCCAGTGTTGTGCCTGACACACTGAACCAGCAGTTTCAGGCTGGCTCAGCAGCATGAGGAGGTGCAGGCCAAGTCTTGCACTGCTCCAAGAGGCATTTTTTCCAAGAACGTTTGGGCAAGGCCCTACTCTCACTTGCCATGTGTTTAAGAAGCCCTGAAGAGTGCAGAAGTCCCTTAAAGGACCCTCTTCCCAAGGAACTCTGCGGGACCATGTACTCCCCAGAGTCCACAGCACTGCACTAAAGCCTTAAGAGATCATGCTTTAGCAGGTGCCTCAGCTCCAACCTGTGTTTCACACAGACTTCCAAGGGCCAGGCCACCACCTCTTTTACATGATGGAAGTCAAGTGTGCAAGACCTGGAAGAAGAGAAGCAGTAATTAATCACAGCTACTGGCCCAAACCTTGTGGTAGGGACTGAGGCTGCAGCTGGAAACAGAGCTCACCCAGCTCTCACCAGGTCACTAAGAGGCACCAAGGCCTGCTCTCAGCTTCCCTTGCACAGAGCAACCTGCTCTTGTAATCACCTTCCACAAGCACCCACTGCTTGATTTAAATTAATTGGCTTACTGCTGAGATTTGTACAGTTTGGTTGTGCTGATGTCATGTGAAGTTCCTGCAGCCCTCCTCAGCTGTGAAAACAAGTGGATTTAGGTCTTGTCTGGGCCAGGACTGAGTGTGTAAGAAGCCAACGCAATCCAATTAGGGAATATACATCCCAGACTTCATTTATCCCCATGTCTGAACAGCCAGGAGATTTAACTGGTCACCAATCCTGCAATGTTTGGGAGCAGCTCAACCATTAATCTACAGGGATCTGTTCTGCTAAACATGAATAAAGCCAGGATTAGCAATCTGACTCAGATTTGCTAGGTCAGACTGGAGGTGGCCCCAGTCAGGGCTGTTCCCAAAAAGGTCTGAGCTGCTTTGTTCAACGAAGCCCTGTAAGTAGCACAGATTGGCAATACCAGCTGCTGCTAAATGGGATAGAGGCACCAGTGGGCACTGCACTGGGAAGATGCACACACCAGAATCCTTCCTGGTCCTCTTTACCCCGCAGTTTTGCGACAGCAACACTGCAGTTTTACAAAGGGGAAAAGAGGAAAAGTATGTCAAACTCTTGGCAAGCTGCAGAGAGAAAAGTGACTCCCACACTGCAGTGGTCTGTTCTCTCCTTCATTGCTGAAGTTCTGAACTAACACATAATAATTCAGACAGCTACGAGGATCCCTGAAGCCCCCAGCCCCTGGCAAAACAATTCTTAAGCATGTTATGAAATGGATCAGACAAGTACTGATAATTAGAAGACACCAGCAAAGCCTGCAGCGGCTGCAGTAATTTCCCCCTCTCCCCACAGGAGGGTACTCCACCCAGGCTGACAGGCACCCACCTTCTTCCTTATGGTCATGGCACTGCGCAGGTGGATGGCCAGCTGGCGGATATAGATGAAGGCATGCTGGTAAGAGGTGTGCGTGTCCAGGGCATACATCTCCGTCAGCGTACGCTGCATGAAGTTGATCATGGGCAGCACACTGGGGGAAGTAAATCTCGAATTCTTCACAAACGCAATGTACATTTGCTGTCGGGGAAAGAGGATGAGATACAATCAAATTAAAATCAGAACAAAACCTTCCCCATCCAGGCGTTTCCAGACACCTGTGAAGCATTCCTTTTGTAGGAACAGCCACTTCGAAAAAATACACAGAGATAACTCAGCCTGCTCCTCCTTCCAGGCTCCCACGAAGCAGTTAGAATCTTTTTTCTTTGTGTTCAAGCACAGAGCTTAAAAATACCCTTGCCACTGCTCCTTCAAAAGAAGGGAATAAGGAAGTGCAGGATGGCTTTGAGTCATACATGTTTAAGGCTGGTCACATTGCCTAACATAATTGTCTTTGCAACAGTGGTAATGAAGCAAACTGCACTTGGGAACCTCGGCTACTAGCTGAAAGGTGAGGGCAGCTCAGTAGCACCAAATATAGCGTCAGCACTTGAAGAAAGCCCTCCACATTTTTAGAGGACAAGCATTCATCCAGTAGAGTTACAGGTACCAGAGGCATTGTCTGCTGAGACCCTGCCTTTGTGCCTCCAGCTGGAAGGGCAGTAGTAGTAAGCAGGAGACCACACTTCAGCCTAACAGAATTTCCCCCAGCTAATTTTCTGGGGGTGCCAGCACCTGCCCTACCTCACAGGCTGCACCTTACGCCCTAAGGTTTTTGCATACGACTTCAGAAAAGCTGCAGAGTAGAAGAAATGCCAGGCTTACCTTGAGCAAGGGACTCAGGTACACCTCCTTCCTGTGACGGCAGATCTTGTTCAGCACAAGGAAGGACAGCACTCTCACTGTTTCCTCACCCGTGCTCCACAAGTGGATTGCTTGCTGGCAAGGAAAAGACACAGGTAAGTGAAGGGACAAAGAGCTCCTCCTGGTAACTGAGAGGCCTGAGCTTCCCTCCTTCACACCAAAAGAGAAGAGGATGACAAAGATGACAGGGCATACAGTTACAGAATCGGTCACAACAGCACCAGCAGCCATTCTGGATTTTCCCAGACCTGCCTGCCCTCACCTATTCAAGCTGTACGTTCACTTGGACACAGCAGGCTCTGTCAGGAAGTACCTGATGCAGCAGGACCACAATCATGGCTCAAGCTCGCACCAGAACTCTACTAATGAGCTCCCTGGAAAATCAGAAAGGTTCCAGCCGCAGGGCTGAAAAAGCCTACTAAAAAAAATCCCTACTGCAGCAGTGAGCAGACTGCTACAACTTCAGATAGGTGTACCAGCCTCCCCTCATGCGTACCAGGCATCTTCACAGAGGGTTCCCAGCCTCATCTAAATGCCATGTTGCAGCTTTTCATGCCAACAAACCATCCCATGGCCCTCTTCTGCTTTTCCACACCTCCTTTGTTGCTCTTTAGCACTTCACAGTTGTGACTAAGTTTCTGCAAAAATATTCCACCCCCAGCTCTTGAAATACTATCACAGACATAAACACAGACTCAGCACACAGGCAGCAAGTACTCCATCTGCAGCAAGGAAACAGACAGCTTCCCCAGAACACCCCATCACTTTGCGTGGGGACAAGCAGCAACTACGCAGAGCGCTGTGCCCGCTCACCTCACCATCAACGAGCTTCACAGCACCCAGAAATCCCAGAAAAGAAGCACAAGTCCCTTCTGGGACCAGAAGGAAAGCAAGAAGAGTCCAACGGACTGCCAAGGGGTCCAAAGCAAACACCACCAGAGGCTCATTTGAAGGGGTAAAGAAAGTGTTTCAGAGCTGAATGACATCCCACAGCCCATCACCTTACCTTGAGAAGTATACGGCACTGCTTTGGGAAGGACAAATAATAAGGCACAATGGAATTGACATGCTGAAGGACTGCTGCTCCAACAGAGGCCTCTGTTAAACAAGACAGGAGCTACAGGGAGAAACAACACAACCCCGGTTAGTGCGTAGTCCTCATCACCTCCTCCTTCAGCACTGAACACCTGCATTTGGCTGCTCACAGGTAATTGTGTTACTAAAGGACTGAAGAAAAGCCTTCCCTAGGAGGAAGCCCAAATAACCCAAGCTGTATCAGGAACAGAGCACGTCCATGGCATATTCTCAGAAACTTATGCTAGAAAGACTTCATGGTGAAGCCTGGGACTGAGGGCACTCAGAAGCAAGTGCAGGACCAGGGATGACTTCAGTGACTGGACTGCCAGCTTCTCCCTTTCTCCTGCAGCCTTTCATCCTGCTGCCAGCAAGAAACACCGTACCTTGAGGGAAAATTATCAACATGCTGTTTCTGCTAAGTCATTCTGCCACCACTGCTTCACAGCAGAAAGGCACCAGCACTTCTTTCTCCTCTCCTTATGTTCCCTTCCCTCAGTTTCTGAAGAATTAGTCTCAGTGGTCTTTTTTCATGCTTATTGTTTGGGGATATGCTAATGGAACGGAGCTGCACCATATTTGGAGACATCACGCGCAGCCCAGAGGTTTTCAATACAACACCTTAGTATTTACTGCAAGAAATGTCAAGATAATACCAAAAAAAATGCATTAGAAATGTAAAATGCTGGAGCACAACACTGCAACTTGAAAAACTCACTATTTGACAAATTAAGACAAAGAACTGCCAAAACATTAGCCTAGCCTCTCCTCACAGGCCACATTCACCCATACGATAAAGCTCCAACTTGTCTGGTGGACCATAAATTTCCAGAACAAGACAGAGACCTACGTAGGCCCAGAAGTCACAGACACCCGTGGCTCACTGAGCCTGCAGTGGACAGATACAAACCCAGCTGATAAATTTTACTTTCCTCTGCAGAAAGAGGCATGGAACCTAAGACCCAGGGCTCCCAGTTTTGCAGGGACCAGAAAGTCACCCTCAAACACCAGTAACTGTCCCTTCAAAATAAGGGGATCTGACACTACAAACACTACCTGCCTTGTTAGTTGTCTTCCATTGCTTGGCTCTCCTTCTACTGGTGGTGCTGACAGAAGCAAAATCCCACCTGGCTCATTCCAAAACACCCAGAACAAAAGCCCACTGATGTACTGACCAACACAAACACGCTGAACTTTCTTACCTGGATGGTACAGGTCAGGTACATTTTTATGTCCAGCCGCAGTTTGCTCCAAATTGGGCTGCTGGAGGGGAGGACCATTCTGGAAGTGAACAAGATTCAGGTTTACCTTTAAAAAGCAGTAACTTTTGCCAGTGAGTAAAAGCATCTGCCTGCAATACTTGGCCTCGTTGTATGTAGGTTTGGTCCCCGTCCCCAAAAACTAACACCCAAAGCCTTAACACCATTTTTGACCACAAAAAAAAAAAAAAAAAAAAAACACACAGGCAGTTCTCAAATCTCCCCAGACTTACTTTTGTTTGTTCTTCGGGGCTTTCACAAGCAGCAACTTTTGCACGTAGTTGAAGAGGTCGCGGACACAGAAGGACACGAGGGCATTGAACACTGGTTAGGAAAAGTTAAAGCATCTGTAAGTTATTTTTCCACATTCCCAGTTTCCCAGCTAACCTGAAAAGAACTCCCCAAGGAGCTGAAACCAGTATTCTACAGCATGATATTCCTGTAGGGATCCAGCGCCACGGAATTTTGAGAGGGCCTGGCTAGGGGTATGTGAACTTGACAGTGGAACTGAGCTCTGAACTGCAGCGGGGTCACAGAATGCCAAAGGGTGGGAAGACAAAATCTTGTAAGGTTAGTCCTAGAGGCAACAGCAAGGAGCAGAGGGTAAGCTCACTCCTGCTAGTACATGTCCTCACCCTCCTCCAGAGGAATGACCCAAATGACTCCCCTTTCCACACACAGTGTGGTGATCAGCTCACCTGCAGCATCAATGACTTGGAACTTGCTGGGATCAGCCCCACCATCATCTCCTTTGGTGGTTGCTACAGCTGCTTTAAATGCTTGAGTGATTTCATGGAAAAGTCTTGGTGTTAGCCCTCTCTGGGGAAAGAATAAAAACCAAGCAGTAGTCTAGAACTCCAAAGCACTTTACTGGGACAGGAGTATTGGAATTTACTGCAAGTCTGACTGTAAGAATAGCTCCATCTTCTAATGTAAAGAAAAATGCCAAGAGTTAGCAAATGCTAGTGGCCTTCGCTTGCTCTAAAACACATTTCCAGGGCTTTTAATTTGGTTGAGGGGCAGGGACTGAAAAGCAGAGACAGCTGCAAGCAATTATCCAGTTCCACCTGTCCCTCACCCTCTTAGAGGCAAACTACTTCATCAAAATATGTTGCTCAAAGTGGGACTTCAACAAGTTCTTGGAACTGCCAAAGACACAATGCTTAGCAAGGCAATGAACAAGAAGTAATCACTCTGCCTGCTTCTGAACCACTCCAGTTTCTCCAGCTTCCCCCTCCTTGGAGGGAGAGCACTCTGATCTTGCAGCCCAAGTAAAAATTGCAAAGACAAGTCATGCAGATGTAACCAGAGCTGCGGGTAGGACTGTCACCATCCTCTCTGTACTTTCATGAAAGATTTTTAGAAAAATAAGATGGTCTTCAGAAGCAGTGACATGTGGAAAAACATTTAGAAGAACACACTCCAGCACCCCGTATTCCAGCTCTCTGCTCACCTCTGCAGCTTTTTTCCATTCTTCAACCATCTTCAAGGTCACAGGGATGGATTCAACCTTCTTCTGTTTGACTGTTTCACGATCTTCTTCATCTTCGTCTTCATCTTCATCACTTGCTTCCTAAAAAAGTTGATGTCAAACCTGAGAAAACACACACTTCTTTTCTGGCCCCATCTCTTCTGCTGAGTAGCTACTGAAGAGGAAAGCAGGCAGCAGCAACATTTTTAACAGTGTTATCAGCTCTTTTGGCAAAGCAGTAAGAAAATTAAGGTTATTACAAATCAAAAAGGCTAATTCAGCCCCGCATCTCTGCTGTGTAAGTACAATGTGTGGTAATTTAAATCATCAAGGACAAAGCACATTGTCTGCAGTAAAACTCACACTGGGAAAATAAATACCAACCCAAAGCCACAGGGAAAGACACCCTAAGGCTCTGCCTCCACAGCCTTTAACATCTCATGCTCGTTCAAACCCACAGCTGATTTCTGTATGACAGGCTTGTACACCTGCAGCTCATCACTGAAGAACCTCTTCACCTGTGCCACCACCAGCCCAAATACACCTAACACCTGCACTGAAACTCAAACACTTCACACAGCTGAAATAACTGATTTCAGCACTGATTCAGGCCAAAAGAGTGCCTGGTACCTCCAGAGTATCGGGTGGTACATGCAGATCCCCCTCCTCCTCCTCCTCAGAACTGTCTGAGGCATCAAAGTTCAGCAGGCTGCGATCATTTTCTTCCAAAAACTTGTAAAATTCAGGATCTTTCTCCTTCAGTCGGGAGAGCTGGTCTTTATGTTCAGAGGCCTTTCCCTTCTTCCTGGGGGAAAGGAATTGACACGTGTTTACCCACTGCTCAAACTTCTGCTGGTGCTGCAAGAAAAGCAAGCAACCCTTGGCCACTAAAGCACACCTGGGTCTAATTTGGATGGCGACTGGTTACTCAGGGCCGCAGCCCCTCAGCGCCTGCTCGGGGGGAACCTGCCAAAGGCTGCTTTAACCCCGAACTAAGAAAACTCAAAAGCAGGCTAACAAGTTGCATTGGGCAGATGCAGACGCTGGCAGAGGTCATAAAAAACACCCTGCGAAACAGGAAATTTCCTCAGTTATTCTCACAAGCATTTTTTAATGAAAATATTGAAGTTTTCAAGCCCAGAACTCAGTTCAATGTTGACAAATTCTGCGAAGGAAGGGGATGCCCAGCCCCGACTCGCCAACGCCCGCCGGGCCCCACAGCGCTGCTCCCGGCCCCGCTCCGCTCCTCCGCTCACCTGGCGGCCGCCTGTGCCCGCGGCTGCTCCCGCACGGGCCCGACCCGCTGCCG